>CM038221.1:48018981-48260741 GCA_021442155.1 Cymbidium sinense | reverse complement strand
TCCAAATTCATTGTTGAACATGATAGGCCACAATACTTAATTTGGACAATTGAACCCAATTGATCCACTTAGCCCAAATTGACCTAAATTAAATCCAAATTGATTCAAACCAAAACCCACAATCCCTACCAATTGATCAATTGAACATGAACCAACACCTAACCCAAGCCAATTAGGTCAATTTGGTCAAATTGGTCAACTTGGCCTATTTGATTCCAAATGAGCCAAAATCAAACCTAGGCCAAATTGATTGAAACCACTTGAAGCAAAACACTTCAAATCATCATTTGAACCTATCCCAGGCCTTGGTTTGACCCAATTTGACCAACTAGTCAACCTAACCCAACATGACCCAAAGTGACCCATATGACCCAAAGTGACCCATATGACCCAAATTGAGCCAAATCCCTTGAAACTAACCACATGGCACCTTGGAAGTTAACCTAACCTAACCCAAACCCACTTGAGATTAGCTCAAAACCAGCCCAAACCCAATTGGAGTCAAACTCAAGGTAATCTCTCTTGTATATGCTACCTCACATAAGATTCTCCCTAAAATAGTAAAGTCGACTCTTTATCACCCTTGACAGCCATCAAACATCCCATTTTGGGGTCTAACCTAGCCACCTAGCCCACCCCATGAGTGGGGCTTGACCAAAGAGAGGTGAGTTACTCACCTCCCTTCGGCCGAGAACCCCATGGACAAAGACCATGCCACATTGAGCCACCTCCCCCTTCCACCACTCAAGTCCGCCAGTGGAGGTGATGGCACCGATGCTCTAGTGGGCCTAGTTAGCCAAAAAATGGGAGACAATCTTGTTCATCTATCATGAGAAATGAGGATATACCCCTCAATCACACAATGAACACATTGATTCACCAAGGAATTTTTTGAACTTTAGCTCCAGTGTTCCTAAGGCTTCCCTCATCAAATTTTCCATTCAGTGCACCTAAAATAGACACCTATTGTTTGATCCTAACTCCCCAAACTACAACCAAATTACAATTCCTCTTGCACCATCTCCACATCTCATCAAAATGAATCTTCCCCAAGCTCCAAGCACGGGAAGTAGGAGTTCAATCAAGACCAAGCCTCCAAAGGACAAACCTTACCCTCCTGAATGAACGGAGTGGAATCAACTCAATTACCACTTAATAGGGCTTTGCCTTAACTAGACAAAGTTACCAAGCGAACCGCCGCCCATTGGCTCGTGAGGTATTGAAATCGAGCTCCCTTGAATTTTTTAGAGTTTTCCAAAGGAAATTTGAATGCGATGATCACCATTGGATACCCTCGATCATTATCGTGAAGGTGCGATCAATTTGGAGTGGATTCAAGCTCGGTGAGTCGATCAGGTGTAATGGTGGATGGCCTCCATCCTCATGGAATGATAGATCAGCACCATTTCATGATGGAATGGACGGTCATGTAAAATATGTTAGATTTATCCCATTTTATCATTTATTAACCATGGGATCGATCCGATGAGATCAACGATGGAGATCAAAATACCGGTCATCCACATTAGCACTAACTCAAACGCGCTTTAATATCCAATCCCATCCATGTGGAAAGAGCACCACAGATGCACATCCAATGGAATTAGGCTTAATTAGACTTAAATAATTAGAATTAATTCAAACTTCATAAAAATCATAATAAATCATAGAAAATCCAAAAAATACAAATAAATAGTTATTTTAAAGGTATTTTAGAGAGGAATTTATTAAAAATATCCCTAATTAATTTTGAATAGTAATTAGAGCTTAATTAAGATTTAATTAGAAAATTAATTATCTTAATTGCTCCTTAATTAATTAACTAATTAACCCACAAACTTTTTGAGGTTGTTTAAGGGATGACCGCTACCTCCCAAATTTTATTCTTGGGAATTGGTTAATTAATTAGGAAACTAGCTAATTAGGCCCTAATCTTTCTTAATTAATGAATAATTAATCATATGAGTAAACTAATCAATTGATTGGGCTCATTAATCAATGCCTAGTGAGGGACTTATGGAATAAGATTGAGACCTCTTTTTCCTATTCTATTTAAGTTCATTTCACTTTTCAAAGAAAATTAATTAAGGCTTAATTAACTAATTAAATTGCTTAATTCATCAAATTAAAATTATAACGCATATGATTTCAATTAAATCATGGGTAGGTCTTTGGTGTTTAATAACCTAAAAGAAGTTAATGAAATTATGGTTTACCCATATGTGAGAAAATCATAAAAGTAATTAATCAAGTTTCTTAATTTAATTATTTAATAATTATGAGCTAATTGCATTTGGCCCTTTCATTTCTTAGGATCATTGTTAATTTACTTTTCAATTCACTTGCATATCATGTTAGCTCAAAATTATTTAGTTAATTATGTTAAGGTAACATAGGAAAGAGGTAATTGATGGATTTAATTCATATTACAACTTAATTAAGCCATAAAATCAACTTAATTATCTTTTCATTACACCAAATTAATACAAACATGGGAATGGGTTGATCGAAAACTCCCTCACATCATTAAATCAAATCAAAACATGAAATTAAAAAATGTCCTTAGGAATTAATTTGATTGAATAAAATCATGCGTTTATGTTTATTTGTTTCTATCTAATCATATTAAATATTATATGTCATTTGAAATCATGCATTCATCTTTTCGAAATTAATTGAATCCAATGATTTTCCTTTATGTTAAGCTTGCATGTGTTGATTTAATTTAAGATATATGTGGCTATTATCACTATTAAATCCAAACGTATTTTCCAAAGCTTATAAATGAACAATAACATATGTTGTGAAGTTATAAATACATAGAGATGCATATGATTATACCTTAAGTAGCCCCAAGGAGGTCACTTGATTACTTCACTTCTAGTTTAAATAATGGCACACTCATTTGATTTTCTTTTATGTATCTCTAACATAAGAATTTAGATAGCTTTAAATCATTTATCTAAATAATTCAGAAGAGAATACAATCTTTGCATGATTTTCATCTTCTTAATTATAAATACATGTGTGTATTCAAGAAAATTGGGCATATAGTGAAAGGAATACAAGGTTTAATAGCCCCAAGAAGGTCATTTGATTACCTCACTTCCTTGGTTAACAAAGGCATGTACTTATTTATGTATTTTATACATGTATGTGTATTTAGAGAATGATAATCATCTTTTCTATTTAAAATACTTGCATTCATAATTGTTTAGCCATTGGATCAATTAATCATGTATCTTTAAGCATCTTTTCATATTGATGTATATAAGTTTATATGTTTGAATGCAAATGGATATATAACTGAATATCTCTAGAATAATGAGGCTTTAAGTATCCCAAAGGAGGTCATTTGATTAATATGATTAAATAATCTAATCAAAGTAAATATACAAACTTAATATAATATTAATAATTACACACACACACACACATCCATCATATAAGTGTGCTAAAATACATCGCATGTATAGTATACTTAGATAAAAATCATGCATGTTATATGTGATAAAAAGGAATGATTGATATATGTCATGTGAAAGTAATTCAATTAGATTAATCTTAAGAAGAATTTCATATTAAATAGGATTATTTAGAGTGAACCTAAACTTGGGATTAATTAAATCATTTAATGAGCTATTACTAAAGTAAATCAAATTAATATGTTTTTAGAAAGTGACTTAAGGTAGGGATGAAAAAGGGCAATCCTCTTTCTCTTTTATAATATAGTTTCTAAGTGTAATCATATGAAAAAAAAAGAAAACACAAAAATTCTCAAATCAATTAAATCACTTTAAGTGAAATTAACTTGTTAAATTGAATCCTTCTGAAAATTATAAAAATTCCTCTATCAAGACATACCACACAAAATTTAATACACACATTAGAACTAAGTCACCTTTCTAGTTTTTAAATATGGTTCATGGTGTGATATATGTTTTGTTTTTGTGATGTATTATTTTATGGATGTTAAGGTGTATGTTTTGCAAGGAATTAATATTTTATCATATTTTGTAAATTATACTTAAGTGCTTAAAATAAATATAAATGTTTCTTTGTAGGTTGCTTAAATAAGTATAATCCAAGTTAGGATATATGGGCTACCCATGTGCGGGCTAAGTCCAAATTATAAATATAACTCAATGTATGTATGTTTAGCTAACCCTTTTTGTGTAAGTTAGATTATTTTTCCTATTTTAATGTCATCATTAGAATTAGGATTTAGTGTTTTTAAGACATTAGCTAGAATTTGTCTAGAGTGCCATGATACCTCAATCACAAAATAAGAAGCAAGGAGGGAAGAAATGAAAGAAGAATGAAGAATAAATCTTTTTAATTTCACACATCTTTTCTTTTAAGTTATACCATTAATAAAATATTTATTCTTTTATTTAGTTTATAAAAATTGATTGATGACTATTTAAATTGTGTATTAGATTATCTTAGTTTAAATGACATGCTTATTGTGTTTTTAGATTCTCTAGAAAAAAATTAATCTTTCCACCCAACTAATCAAAATAACTAAATTTTAAATAATTCATAAATTACCATAAATCTATGTAAATCAAGATAATTATATTTCATGACCCCTCTTATATGGTTGAATGACACCATGCATATCATCTTAAATCACACTTAAAAATGGTATCTTACAATAATCACTTGATAAGAGAGCAATCAATATTATTCTTTTGATTTGACATCTTTACTTCATCATGCATTCATATAAAAATTCAAAGCCTTTGTCAAAATAAATGTCATAATTGAAATAAAATTTTAAAATATTTACATTAGATATTTTCATACCATTGTTTTGAATTCTTAGTTTAATAGTCTTTTCTAAATAACTATGTATATTAAATTCATATGATATTTACATGGATAAATATTAATGTTCCATTTTACATTTATGATTTATCTCTTTTTAGTAAACTTTATAAATTATCTTCCTAATAATTTCTTTAGCTTTTATAATTTTTTGATTTAGATTTTGTTCTTTTACATATAAATTATTTTTTTAAATGTAAATCAAAAAAAAATTTAAAAACAAAAATAATTTTCTTTTAAAATATAAATATAATTATATAAGATTTGAATTTATTTATTTAAATAAGTTTATTTGAATTTATTGATTTTAATTAAATCTTTGATGTAATTAAAATCTTTAGACAATAATTTACTTTAATTATATTAAGGAATGGATTTTAGAATATTAATGTAAATATTTATTGTATTATGATTATGTTTATATAAACAGAATGAATAATATATATACAACAAAGTTTGAATCATAATAAAAATTTGTTATAATGTATTTTTTATATTTAATAAATTAATCATATTATATATTTACATCACTAATGATGTTTGAAAATAGATATCAATAAAGTTAATTATTTATTAAATAATCATTATTTTTAAGTGATTTTTTTCAAATATTTTAAATATCATGATTATAAAAATATTATTTTAATATTTGATTTAATAATATTAAAATTAAATAATTTTATTTTATTAGATATTATTGTTTAATTTAAAGTATGCAAAATTTAGAATTATTTATTTTTTTTTATAATATAAATTTAAATTGTAAGTATTTAAATATTTTAAATTATAAATTATATAATTAATTTTTAAAAGTGTAAGTAATAATTAAAGAATTAAATAGAGATAAAAAAAAATATTTTGTAAATTTTATTTAGTTTTTAACATTAAAAAGAAGTTAATTAAAGGAAGATTTTTCAATAAAATTAAATATTTTTATGTAATTTTATAAAAGCAATAAATGAGTATTAAAAATAGGATTAAGTGATGGACATGAATATATAATTATTTTGTATAATATGAACTCTTCTCCATAGTAAACAAAAATTTTTAATAATCTTATTACAAGTTTGATTATGTTGGTTCACTATTATATCATGTATAATATAATATTTATTATTTAATAAACTTTATTAATCATGTTTATATTTATATATTTATATATCACTCATTGTTGTTAAATGATATCAATGTTTTGTATATTGATTTATTTTGCAAATTTATATTTAGTAATATTCTATTAGCAAATATGAAAAATCTTAGAAATATTATATGAAGGTAATTTTATAAGTTATTTATTGATTTACTAATACTTATATTAGTTTTGGTATAGTATGCAATGCATTATGGTTTTGAGATGAATTTTGATCATTATTTGTATTTGGTTTAATTGAAAAGAAAAATGATATTTATTTTTTAAAATAATAAAAAGATACATTAATTTTGAGAATTACAAATTTGTGTATTTAAGAATATTTTATAATCAAATTTGATGGATGTATGTATTATTTAAAAGAAAAAATAGAAATAATTAGTTATTTAGTATAACTTTTATTGGAGAATTAAGTAAATTTGAATAGATCATGATTAAATGAGAATAAATATTTTAATCACTTATAAGAGATATAAGTAATATATATATATATATAATTTGTATAAATCAAACAAAAAACAAGGGCATCAAATTAAAGATAAGATTACCAATAATCTTTAAAGAGAAAAAATTTAAATATTATTTACTTCAATCATTTTTTAAGTTTAAAATGTTTATAAGAAATTACATCATAAGATTAAAAAAAAAAAAAATTTTACAATAACTTATTTTAGCCACTAGTTTAATTAAATAAATTTATTGAAAGATGGAATAACCTTCTCATAAACATCTTTCTTTCTTACTTTTGACTTCGTAATATTAACATTGCAATACTAAAATGGTATAGACTCATAAAAATAATGCATTACACAAAAGTTGATCATGTTATATTTTTTATCTTGATACAAGTACATTGTAATGATATCCAAATGATTATATGAAAATTCAAAATAATAAAATACATTAACCATATAACAAAATATTGCAAAATATGCAAGTATTATTATAAATATCTTCAATAATAACTATCATAAATTTTTTTTGTAAATGTTCAAGACATATATCAGATAAATCAAATTTCCTTGAATCAAACAATGACAATTCTTAGACAACACTTAAAAAAAAATCAATAAAAGGATCAATTATTAAAAAATATTACAATTAATAAATCATACAAGATTTGAGCCATATTCTTTTTTTAAGAATACATGCTTAGAATTATTAATATTATAGAAAATAATATTTACTTATTGGACAAAGACTCTTTATTTATTTGGTGTAATCATCTTATTCAAAGGAAATTCATTCATAGTTGTTAATCTCAAGAAGTCTCATATCTTCAATAAACAATAATGGTTAAAACTCATTCAATATGTATGCAATTACATAACCTTTAAATGATTATTCAAAATCTTTTGTTTATTTATTTTCATTGAAGAAGTTTATATCATATGTTACAATTATTTTCTTAAGCTCACATTTGGTATTCAAGTTTACTTTGCATTTTAGAATTAACAAAAAAATGAAAACAACAACTTATAATACATATTATTATACTATTAAAAATATATCATAAAATATTATTTGATTAAAGGTATGTTATATTTTCAATAATAAATAAGACAAATACACAAGTTTCATCCTCATTTGGTGAGTACTTTAGATCTGATTTTTTTTTATAAGCACAAAATCTTTTAATATATTTATGATTTTCAAAACTTTCATTAAGGCATATAAAGCATCATTCATATTTGAGTTTTGATAAGCTCAAATTTAGATAAAATTTTTTTTAAAGAGTGATTCATGAAATATTAGCAAAGTGGATGAGATGGTGTGATTTTTTCCCATCCCAATTACTTAGTCATGGAGGTAAGAAACCACAATGACATGTCTGAACACATATGTTCCAAGGTGTCCTTGTAGACTGGGTGGTGTTTGTCTAAGAAGATAATCTTAAGTCTACCTTAGTCACAAAAGGGCTTTGTTCCTATCAAATATACTATGATCCATAACTCAAAGGAGCCATTGAAGAACATATGCTACAACTGACCATAATATAATGGTGTCATTTGGCAGTAACCACCCGATCAGAGGACTCTGGTCATAACCACATCATATGTGGAGCCTACTGGCCAAATCACGTAGATAGAGGACACGGGCAATGTACTTATTGGCATGAGATTATTTGAGTTTGAATATAGTGATTCATTTAACTTAACATTAGCTCCTTTGTGAGCTAGAGTTTTCTTAATCTGTCATCCCCAATAAACAATGGTAGATGGGTGGATGAATTATTTGCTTTAAGTATTTAAATAATAAATTTCATTTAGTTTAGATGTTTACTTGGTTGAAATTTAGTTTTATAATGAATTAATTTAGAGTTTAAGTATCTTTTGATAATAATACCCCTCCGATTGAGATTTTCAATCAACGCGGCCATCATCGGGGTAGACCCTGTCAACTCTGCTATTTTGTTAGCATAGGATCGGGTCTACAACTTGCATTTATAAATTTGAATTTAAGATATAATAATTTAAAAATATGAATAATAGTAATCCCATCTGGTTGAAATCTCCATTCAACACAATCATCATCGAGATAAACTTTGTCAACTCTGTTATTTTATTAGTAGAGGATCGGGTATATAACTTATGTGTAATTTAAATATTTCAGAAAATTAGTATCATAATAGACCTTGTCAACTCTATTACAAATATAAAGGATTGGATCTTATAATCTAATATAATCTAAGTTCATTCAGAAGTTGATCAGTTAGTAGACCCTATCAGCACTATTTCACACGTAGAGGATTAGGCCTACCGTGATCATATTCTATGAATATTTATCTCTTTCATTGATTTGAATTAGCATATGGATACATTCATTAACTCACATGCATATAGTTGTAAAGGATTGAATTGATTTCATCATTCTTCCACTTTTTTTAAAACCCGCTCAGCATCATCAGACACAAAGTTTAGATGATTGGTATGAGTGTCGGGGCCCATGCAGGTATTTAGTAATTTAAGTAATTTTATTTCTAAATTATGAGATTAATTTCATATTTATTTAATCTTAACTTATCCTACGCAGCCTTTTTAGACATTAAAATTTACACTTTAAATCTCTATATCCGAGCACATGTAGGTATTTTTAGCTTAGATAATTTCATCTAATTAATAAAATAATTGGTTTTAAAAATCATAATTAGAATAAAATTTCTTAATTTTTGGATTGAAAGAAGCTCCATAATTAGTGTAGAATTTAGTATCGCCTTCTCTTATATGAAGAATTGCATATCCGGTGGTGAGGAAGGCATTTTAAATTGTTCTAATATCTTATTAAATCTCTTGGAATAACATATATTGAACTGCCAAATTTATATTTACTGCCAAAATATTTAATTCGCTTCAAGTTCATAAATTTGTTTGAGTTTAATCAATCTTTCTTTATTTGAAATATAATCTTCAAATTCATTCTCATTTATAATTCAAAATTTAATTTGATATCAATTTATTTTAGAAACATATTATTTATTTAGCATTTTTTTTTTGTAAGTATGAATTTTGGATAAAATTTTGGCAACATTTGAGATATTCGCATCATCCCCTGTAGGTGGGTTGCATCGAACTGCTTTTACCCTTCTATTGAGCCATGCTGGATGTTCTGACTACAACCGACTTCTTCATACCCACTAAGCCATTGAGCATTAGTGGGTATATATATATATATATATATATATATATATATATATATATATATTTCAAATCATTCAAATTTCATTTTAGATTATTTATTTTGATGTTTGATTTCTTCTTAAATGAATCTTGATTCTTCCCTCCCTTTTGTTAAGTCCAAAATTTAATCAAAATTTTGGCGATTTTAGCAAGATTTAAGATCATCCCCAGGGGCTACATCGTAACTACTTTAGCTTATCCAATGATAGGTCTACACCATGAAAGTCTTCATACCCATTGAGCCTTATTGAGCATTTTTGGAGTCTTCAATCACCTGCATAAAAGCAATAATATATATATACAATTTTAAATCATTCAAATTTTATTTTAGATTATTTATTTTTGATGTGCTCGATTTCTTTTTTAATGAATCTTGATTCTTCCCTCATTCTTTTTAAGTCTAAAATTTAATCAAAATTTTGGCAGCATTTCGACAATATTTCAGCATCATCCCCACATAGGGGGCTACATCGAAACTACTTTTGTTTTACCTAGTACACCCGAGCATAATGGATTGTCTTCACACACCACTAGAATCTTCATACCCACTAAGCCCTAGTGAGCATTAGCGGGGTTTTCGATCACCTGCATGTAGCAAACATATATATTTTTTACATATTTAAGCTTCCTCCCTTTTTTTTAAGTCCCAAATTTAGTTAAAAATTTGGCAACATTTCAGCATAGGGGGAGGACATCTAACAATTTTTGGCTTACTCGGTATGCCCTAATGAGCATAATGAACGATGTCTTATGACACCACAACCATGTCTTCGCACCACAATGCCCTAATAGGCATTAGCGGGGTCTTGAAATCTACATAAAGAAGCACAAGCATATAAAACTTTCACATATTTAAGCCTCTTTATGTTATGCTTTTGCAATGAGCAATGATGACGATTATCAAGTGAGCTGACCCGCTACACACTATTGAGCATAGTAGGGTCTTCAAACCTACTATGGCCTATTGAACTTAGTATGATCTTTGATCACCTCAATGCTTCATGTCGAGCATCAACTGTGTACCAACTTAGGGACTTTGTTTGCTAACTCTCCTAAAGACTTCTCAAAATCTTACAATTACACCATAAAGCCAAGATTAGAAGCTACTTGTGATCTTTTACTCTTAACAGGTGAAAAGGCCTCCTTGATCTTCCTGTAAAATAGTGCACCAATGCTCCACAGCTAGCTTGTTTTGCTTCATCAATGAAATCAAAACACGCATTGAAGTGTTTTGCTATGTTTGTCAAGGGAGTGTCAAGAAAATCAAGTTTCTTGTAAATAAAATCATTTGGAAAGGCAGGTTCTAGAGAGTTGGTAATCGACACATGTATAATTTAAAATTTGAAAGATTCTTTTCCATGCTACAACAAATCTGAGGAAAAGTCCCTCCTCTATCTAGCAGGGAACATTGTCCTCCCACACATACTTAGATGCATAAAGGGCTTGGAGGAAGGTAACTATTTTCTTTCAGTGTACATCGTCAGGTGAAGACATCATTGATGCAAAGATTGGAATGAAAAATGTTAGAACTAAGCATCCCCTCCTCTTCTACTCCTCGTAATGGGCAAAGAAAAAAAAAAAAGTGGGATTGGAGATGCATTTGTTACAATGCTTTATGATAAAATTTGAAGATTTCATCACTCAGAGAGAGAGAGAGAGAGAGAGAGAGAGAGAGAGAGAGAGAGACCACAACGACCCCAGCTTTTTTTCAATCCATTTTGGTGAGGGAATAATAGGGAAAGAATTGGGGATTTAAAAGCCTTAATCACAGCTTAACTACCCTTCCAAATTAATTTGAGCGGGACTTGAAAATTTTTGAATGAAATTAGGTCTATTTTGGAAATAATTTATACCCAAATTTATTTGAATTAATTTTGAAATAATTTGAATGTTAAAGATCATATTTGATCAATATTAAAAATAAATATTTGAGTTCATGGTCATATTTATATGAAAAATTCATCAAAATTAATCTCATGAAAATATGGATATTGTTTCTAGGTAAATTTGATGTTCCAGATTCAATGGCGTAATCTATTTCACAATTGGAGGCCATTTAATTAAAGTCGGCGTCTAATCGAGTCAATTTTGGTTCAAAATTGCACGTTGTCGCTTCCGACCACTCGACATTCACACATACTTGTTTGAATTGAGCGTGAATAGTCTCATTTGATCAGTTTTGATATTTTGACACTAATGGCATCAATTTAATGAACAGAAGTCATTTGTCCATCGTCGTAGCCTCCCGATTTTGATATGCACGTAGGCGTGTCGACGAATTTCCTTCTTGATCGTTCGACCGTCGAGTTATGCAATATGTATATTCTAAATAATTTTGACATTCTAAACTCAATGGTGAAGTTTGTTCATCGATCAAAGGTCATTTTGACCAATTTTCGATGTGCAGCCGATTTTACTGTAATCAAAGTTTGTCAATTTTTATCTTTTCACCTAATGTGGCATACATGGAGATCAACAATCATCAGATAGAGAAGATAGTATAGGAGAAAGAGAAGTTGTTTGCAATGGAGGATAAGAAGGGAAAATATGCCATATGCACCAAGAATAAGGCCAATTTTATTATTCATTATAGGGGCATTTACATATATATCACATAGTTCTTATATATTTATCTAACAACTAAATTTTGATATTTATATGTATAACACTCAAATCCTTAACATTATATTAAAAATATCACTATTACTACTATTGACTTCCATATATGTGTCATAAGTCGAAGCTCAAGTCGAATTACAATTTCGGAGGTGACTGCACAAATTGGGGCTCAAAATACATTGGGCGTCCAAAAATATTCAAAATGACCTCGATTGATGAACAAACTTCACCAATGCTCGTAATATCGAAATTGATAATATAAATATTTCATAATCCAAAGATCAACCATCAATCGAATTAATTAATGTATATTAGAGTCAAAAGCTGCGATGATATCTGAAAGACCTCCGTTCATGAAATTGATCATGTTGTTAGCTTTAAAACATCAAAAACTATCAAATGAGACTATCCATGCTCAATTCAGATGAGTCTATGCAAATGTCGAATGATTGAAGGATGAGTAAATCGAGGTAAAATACACTAGATGCCAAAATTAAATCAAATGACCTTCGATCGATGAATGGACTTTACCACATTCGAATATCAAAACTATAAATAACTTGATGATCAACCAATCAAGCGATTGAGTCAACATACTTACATGCATATCGAGGTCAAGAGGCACCGATAAATCAAATGACCTTCATGAAATTGATTGTGCCATTAACTTTGAAACATCGAAATCTATCAAGTAAAACTATTTACACTCAATTTGGATGAGTTTATAAAAAGTGGTAAAGCGATGCATTTAAGTGAAATAGACTCAATTTGACGATTGAACCAAATGGCCTCATCGCTAAACGGACTATGCTGTCCGGAATATCGAAAAAAACTATATTGATATATATATATATATGTATATATATATATCAAATATGTAATTTTATCTACGTGAAATTTGCATTAAAGCCAATTAGACATTTAAAAAGTTAATAAAAGCCTTAAAACCTAAATTCCAAAATCACCCTAATTCCCATAAAAATGATCCGATCGCCTTCCTTAACACCCAGCTTCTCCCTCATTCACGACCTCCTTACTCCTCTTCGAGACACTGACGCCTCACGCAGTAACCACTCATGAGTCCTTCTCCAACCGTCCCGCCCCCCTTCTTTTCCTTCTTCTTCTTCTCAATCGCAAGGAAAAGAGGCGAACATACACATCTCCCTCCTCCAAAATTGAGAGCCCCCCTTTCCTCTTCCATTTTTGGTTTTCCCACTGTCTCCTCTCTTCAAACCGCAAGCAAGGTAGGCATCTCCCTCCTTCTTCTTCTTCCTCTTCCTCCTTCTTCTTCTCTTCTTCATCTTCTCTCTTTCCCTCTCAAAAGCCAAAATCGAAAATCACCCTCCAAGCCCTAACCGAAAATCCACTTTCAAATTCCCTCATTTTCTCAATCTGAAAATTCCCCATTTCCTTAATTCAATTTTAAATCTGCTGATCGTGAATTGAGAAGAACATCATGGGTTCTTTCTTTCTGCATCCTATTCATCGCCTTTCCAATTCCATTGGAGGAACAACATTAGGTGGGTTCTTCTCTGGTTTCCAAAGATCTCCCTTTCTACCTCCTTTTGACCTTTCCTTTCACAACTGAGAGGAACATCATCATTAGAAGTTCTTCTCCTCTCCCTTATCTCTCTCTCTCGACTTTTCCTAGAACATCATCATCAATTGGTCGATTCTCCCTTTCTTATCATCTCAGAGAAATAATATTGATATATATATATATATATATATATATATATATATATATATATATATGTGATATATATATATATATATATATATATGTGTGTGTGTGTGTGTATGTGCTTGTGTTTCTTACAAATTTGAAGGCCTCATTGTGCTCATCAGGGCGAGATAAGATGAAAAATTGGCTATGTCGCGAAGACACCGCTATGCTCATTGTGGTAAGAAAACCAATATCTATTAAATGTCGCCCTAGCAAATATTGTGTTGTCAATTTTAAACTTAGATAAAAAGGGGAAGAATCAAAAGTCATTAAAAAGAAGAAAACACATAAACAATGAAACAATATGAAAGTGCAAAGTCTCAAAATTTAAAATCAATTTAAAAAGAAATCAAACTTGGAATGATATTCATAATGGATTTAATAATCGCCAATTTTAATTGAGAATTACTTGAAGAAACTAATCATAAATATAACACACTACAAGATTCATGCCAAGAACTGGATAAAGCCTTCGTGAACATTGAAGGAAGACATGTTCATGTGAAATAGTTATCAATTATTTGCATAAGCTATTGAGTGAGCAGGTTCTCTTTTCTTCAAACTTCACAAAACTAAACAAACTTTAGTTGAAACCTGGAGAGGCTGATAGCAAACTTATAAGAGTAAAGGATATCGAAAAAAGTAAGAATCTTGATCAAATATCAAATGATCAATAATTGATGATAAATCCAAGTGCCCAATTTCAAATTGAAAATAAGTGCGATTTGATAGCTTTTTCACAAGCACAAGTTTAATTAGGCAACTCATGATCATTCATGAATGTAGCCTTTTAAAAGGATCATCTAAATCCTATATTTGAAATTATATTTAAAGCACATGAGAATTATGATATATCTAAGTGCTTAGTTCTAAGATTAAGGATATTCAAATGAAATTTATAAAGAGATTTACAATGTAATTAACTAGCTTGACAATGGGTATATACAAACTCCTTCAATAATCATTCAAGTTACACTACATGATACATTGAATGAATCAATAAAAATCTGTATAATTTGAATTAGAATTGTGATAAACTCAATACACAATTATAGAGCTACATGTCAAATGATATTTCAGAATTGAAAAATTCAACAAGCAATCCAAGTATGAGTAATATTTTAAAATCTATAATGTCTCCATCATACATGTACAGCAAGTGAATAGAAGGCATTAATTAAGGCATTCTCAAATACATAATGACATTTGAATGTTAGATTCAAGAGGATGCTACGCTGGTTTCTTCTGGTTTAGTCTTGGGTGGGTCTACAGTCAACAAAACTTAAAAATATATTATAAAAATTTCAACTTACTAAAATATCTGAGAAGCTAATTTTATCATGTGGCAGTAGATTTGATTCTCTGTTAAGAGCTAAATAGAATTGACAAGATCTAAAGTTCTTAAATATATTCAAGTCAATCAATAACTCCCATGATGGCTATGTTGAATGGTGATTTCAACCGAGAACATACTACATCAAAATGTGATTCTAATCTCAAACCAAATTAACTTAAATCAAATATCAATCTAAAAGTTGTCTAAATGAAATTGTATCATTAAAAACTTAAAGTAAAACTCAATCAATTCACCATCAGCAACTGTTTGTCAGAGGTGATAAAATAAAAAAACTCTAGCTCATAAATGAGTCAATGTCAAATCAAGTGTTCTACTATATTCACTCTCAACTAATCTCATGTCAGTAAGGACGTGGCCCATGTCCTCTAACTGTGTGGTTTGCCAATAGGCTCCACAGATGATGTAGTTATGACCAGAGTCTTCTTGGCAGGCTCCTTTCACATGATCCATTGCCCCAGATGCTCCCCGTTTCCTCTGCCTTTGAGTTCTGGTAGACTTAAACCTTAAACAAACACCACCCTAGTCTACAAGGATTGACGATAGCCCATGTGTTACCGATAAGGATCCTTCTATGGGTCAGATTAGGACAGTGACATCACGATGGAACCATGGGATCTAGATCGGGCACATCATCATTCCCCCAACCATCCACTTTAAGTTAAAATGATGAATTTCATAATCTCAAATTTTAAACTCCATATGCTGCTACTATACGCTACGCATTAAGTGACCTAACGACTAGCCTTAATCGAAAGTTCTCTCTCTACATTAAGAGGGGTAATTAACTATAGGGGCTTGCGCCTATAGGAAACCTGGAACCATATCTAAAGTCCTCACAAAATGAGGGTGAAATCGTTGGGTAGTGTCTTATCTACTATTCTATCTGCCTTTAAAATTACAATCTTCTTCCACTTTCTTCAATTGTCAATTAATTTTGGAGCCCACATTTTTGCAACCACCGAATGTGATTCTTTTTTCCATCTTTGGCTAGTCATATATGTACTATAAGTACAAAAAATTTTTGAAAATTCAAAATAAAATGGTGATTTAAATGTGTAATAAATTCAAATAATAAATATATGAGGCTCTATGTTGAATGAATTATTCTGTAGAGTATATTTTATTATACTATTATTTTGTTCTATAGTACCTCTGTATTCTAAAAGTATTGGGTGAAATAATAATTACTAATTACTAATCCTCATCTTTCACTTTTTAATGGATCTGAGCACTCCTTTCATTGTCCCAAATAGGCATGAACATCCCTAGCCAATGTCATTAACATAAGAGATATGGGAGCTACAATTTAATTGAGAATTTCTTGCTATCAGAATACAACTCTAAGTACCCACCGTGGTACATTCATCAGGCCATGCTAGAATGACTCTTACTAAAGCTCTTACTAGCCACAAATTAGTTAAGCAATCAACCATTGTTAATGAGTTCTCCAGAGAGAACTTCTTTTAAACAAGCAAAGCTAAAAACCATCGATTGGGAGAAAGCTGTGTCTTTAATGCCTCATGGTATAATTACTTTTGTGTTGAACCTTTTGTACAAAGCATGATCATGAAGCTTCCTCATTAGCAAATTAACCGAAAGGCAGAAAGAAGAAGAAATTGAGCTGAGAGCTCGGATTCCCAAATGACTAGTGAACAAGCGATACTACGAGTATTCCACCCACAACTTTGATAATCTAAAATGGGTAAAAGGAATAGCTCTTGGTGAAGTAAAATAATCTTCTGGAACCAACAACGTCAAGCTCCACCACCACAGAGGAGACAACATGAAATATTATCAACCATAATACAAAGTTCTCAAAGTAGCCAAGGACAGAGACTTAATGAAAAGAAGATTTGGAGGCTATGATTGAGAATCTGAAGCTCCACAAAGGAGGTTGCCATCTCTTACGGTAACTAGTCATCGAGTAGTGCTTGAGCATCGGGTGTGACACTTGGACCGCATGTCTAAGAATCCGCTGCCGAAAGGTCCCGATGAAAGGATAAGCTGATATGGAGGCCAATGCCCCATAATGAAACTTTGAAGAATGGAAGAGGTGTAACATCTTATACATATACTCAAAAATCTGCCTTGAAAATAACTCATCAAAAATGAATACCTAAAAGAAGGGATATCACTGAAGAAAGACATAATGGTCAACACCCTCAAGAATCCTCTAAGGGATCCCATCATCGATCGATTCACCCCATAAGAGAAGATTGACTTTGATCGTGATCCTTTAATAGAAAAGTGTTTGTTTACACATTGAACCAGATCCAGGAAATCAATGAAATTCATGTGCAAGAAGAAAATAATGAAGAGGACACTATGGAAGTGGAAGTTGTCTATATGGTTAGAGATATAGATGAACTTTCGCTCATCACCATCAACAACATGGATCCGGGAACCACGAATTTGATTATGAAGAAGAGTCTTCATAGAAGAAAGTAGAAGATGGATCTTCAATCTTTACTGAAGATGAAGATGAAGAAGAAGAAGATCAAAATAAGAAAGAGTTCATGGGTGTTGAATTTATTTATATGGTTGAACTAGAAATGATCAGTACTTTTATACACATAGTGTCGTTCAACAAATAGCACTGTAAATGCACAAGGAGAAGGACAGTCAAGTTCTTCCCTTGAAAATGAGTAGGGAGCAGGACAACAGCAAGAAATAAAGGAAGAAGAACAACCTGTACTTGTTGATGTCGTGGCGCTAACTAGAGAGCAAAGAGAAATGCAGCGTCAAATGGAAGTCAAAGATAAGGAAATTGCATAGCTTGGTACCAAGATGAATGACATGATGGTACAAATGAATATCATGATGGATATGTTGTAAAAGAATATCACATCAAATGCAGCACCCATTTTGTCTGCTAATCAACAGTAGCTAATAATACAACTATACTTATACCTAATACCTCAAGCTCCTATAGTGCATGCTACACATGAAGCGAGGAATGAAGTTAACCAACCACCTTTTCAGTCGATAATTCAAAATCTGGCTAGTACACCTGGAGTGATAACAACTGTTTAGCTAGAAACAATAATCAATGAAAAGATAAAGGTAGTCATAAGCTCGAGCGGTGAAAAGGCGGTGAGTAAGGGTCTTATATGATCAAGTGTCATACCGAAGGTTACTCGGTCAAATTTAATACTTTCGTGGGCTTGGTAATCAAAGCAATAACTAGCCAATTTAAGGCTACTTGTGGTAACATAGGAGGGAATGATGCACTACTTTTTTTGTCGGTTAAAGATCCGACCTCACCGCTTGTGGTATCTGAATTGTCAAATGATTTGGTTAAAACTTTGTTGAATTAGAGATATTTGTAAGAGGTTCATTAGTGCAAGAGAAAATCAATCACGACCTTGCCTTTGAAAGAAAAAAATGAAAGTGACAAAATTTATAAGTCATTAAGTAACTAAGAATGAAAAGTGAGAAACAAATTGAAGAAGAACATGTGATCCAATTGCTAATGGGCAATATGGATGATAAAATGGCACCATTTCTATGTATGGAGTTGATTGTAACATTCCAGGACTTGCTCGATAGGTGGCTAAATTCAAAAAGCTGAATTGTCCTAAGTCTAAAGTCTATGCAGATAAAGCAAAGAAAAACAAACCTTCAGACTCGAGAAGAAATGAAATTCATCCCACTTCCTACAGCTCAAATGGCGAAAAGCAGGTGATATATAATGTGGATAAAGGAAAATAGCTGATGTACAATGATGATAAGGCAAAGAAGCCTATCTATTCTAATCCACAGTCAAACTTAGTATTCGGAGGCAATGTTAAACCTCAGACTTTTCAAGTGGTGGGGAGTGTCCAAAATAAGTAACAAGAGATGATGAGCGAATGTGGCCATCTCTTAAGAAAAAGATGAACAAAGATTATTCCTTTAGAAGGGACAGTGTGGCTAAATTATTTCACAAGTAGTCAAAGTTTTTACAATTAAAATTAAAGGCAAGAAGCATCAAGTCAGTAATCCAAATTATTGTCCCTATCATGGGATGATTAGTCATCCTATCGAAGATTGTTATGTCTTCAAAGATTGGCTAGAAATGAAGTATCGGTGAGGTGAATTTACACTATCCGATAGTGTTCTAGTCAACCCAAAAAGAGAGTCTACAAGGATGATTACGTCCTCTTCCGTATCATCCATCAAAGACAAAGAAGGAGAAATCAGTTCATACTGAAGAATGGGAAATAGTAGTCTCCAAAAAGACCATGAAAATGCTGAAGCAGCTAAAAGACGTCCTAGTGTTAAGTGGAAATCACCACTTGAACCTATATTGGACTTAAGATAGATGCCTAAACCAAGTATTTGGGCTTCTCAATGGCATTCTGATAAGGCTACTTCATCACATGAGGAGCTACTAAATGCACTCATAAATCAAAGAAGCTAAGAAAAAAAAGAAGATAAGAGAACTACAACTCAAAAGATCATTAACAATTTAAAAGAGTATCACTATCTGGCAAGACAACCATTTAGGCTTGCTGACTTTATGCCTAAACTTCCCATTATCAAATCGAAAGAAGAAGATAATGGTGCATCTTGTCCAATAGAGACATGTCGAATCATCTATGTGATGCTAGATGTTCTTCAGCATCAATTACTCCAAAATGATAAGGGTAGTCACTGATCAATCCATCAAAATTTTATAGAAAAGCAAGAAGAGCACGAAAGTTAACATAATTTTGTTTAATGACTCAACAAGAATAATTAGATGAAGATATATGTATTTTCCGATGGAGAAGAGTCGACTCATCGATATCATGCATGAAATGTATGAAGTTGAAAAATGAGTCTAGCCCTTTTGGTCAATCCTCCGAGAATAAGAAGGGAATTTGAAGAAACCTCTTGAGAAGAATGCAGGCAAGATAAGGTGATTCAAGTTCGGTTGAAAGTGGTAAAGTCTTACCACCTTCATCAAATAGGGAAATATAAATAAATACAAAGACAAACAAATTGAAGTCAATGAAGATATCATTCCCAAAATCTAGAATAAAGCTTAAATCAGCGAAAGATATATTATAATATTCTATCACATAGAAAGATCCACACTGGCGAGTGTGTATGAGGCTCTCTTGATGTCAAAAGACCTCCAGAAACTTTGATACAGCTCTCAAAGATCCAAAAAGTTATGAAGCTTACTTTGTAAAAAAGTGCATGACTGAATCATTGCAAACTCAAGATCTCCCAGTAATCACATTTTCTGAAGAAGATCTTCTATTAGGAACAATGGATCACAACCACCCTCTATATATTACATTAGAGAGTGATGGCATCACGATCAGCCGAATATTGATTGATCTAGGTTCTTCTATCAATCTTATGAGTCTAAAGGTATTAAGAGGATTATCACTTGATATCCAACATCTTGGGAGAGATAAGTTGATGGTTCATGATTTCAATGAAAAGGCAGAAAACTTGGGTTCTTCTCTCAAGTTTGATTTATATATAGAAGTTTCATAATGTTGATACATCATTTAGAGCTCTCTTGGGTGGTGCATGAGTATGGCATGGTCCCATCAATTATCATGTGAAGTACTAGAGATGGAGAGAAGAGTTCAAATTCTGGCAACCTACAACCATTCTCCATCCATGAAGCAAAGATTTATGAAGATGCAAAATACTTCATCCTAAAAGCCCATGCCAGAGCCTCTTGAAGCGGTAGCATCCACTTGAGAACTAAAATGGAATTTCACAAAGTGAAAGAGCAGAAGAAAGAGGAAGAAAAGAAGCAATGACTCTCCTAAAGTACTTGATTCTACATAAATCAAGAAGATCGTTCCTCATTTGGGAAGTGACACACAAGAAGAAGAAGATATTCAAGAGAACTTATAAGCTTTCAAGAAAGAGTATGAAATAAGTGATTTTTTTATGATTTTTTATCTACTTATGAAAATAGAGTTCGATGATTGCATCAAGAAGGATAGCTCATTTGGAGTCTCAGAGAACTCCTTCAAAGTTATACCTATCCCTCAATAGTACTTTAAAGAAATCACTCCACTGGAGGTTCATAATATTGAAGAATTGATAACATTCTATGTGTCACCGTTGAGTGAGAGTGGTAAAACAGGAACTCTATTTTACAAATCAGTCTCACCTCACAACTTGAGCACACTCAACATGAAAATTTTGATGAGATAGAGTCAATAAGAATACCAATATACTATCCACAGAAATTACGAAGAATGATGCATAAACTTAGAATTCATATTGGAACTACTAAGCATAGAACTCAAAACTTTAACAAGATGTGGAGCCAAAGAAGTTCTCTCAAGTATCATGAAGAAGTGATAAGTTTATCACTAAAGGTCTTGGGTTCATCCACAAATCTCATCAAAATAAAGCTTGTTATAATATAATATAAGCTCAGATCAAAACTAATAGTGACGAAGAAGATGATCTCCATGAAATTCTTCTCACAAATGATGAAGAAGTAGAAACAAGCGCAGAAGAACTTGAAGATGGTGGACAAATAGCTACTATGGATGAACTCAAAGAAATCAACCTAGGAGGCGAGGATGATCCCCATCCAACTTTGTGCCCTTCACGATGAGAAAGTTGAAGAGTAAAAATGCTTCTTTATGAATTGAGGATTGCTTTGTGGACATATTAAAATGCCAGTTATCCCATGTAGCGGTTCATAAACTAGCTATTAAATGGCGATGTGTTAAGCAAGCTCCTAGGTGAATGAGATTGGAATTGAAGAACAATGTAATTAAACTAAGAAGCTCAGCGGGCTTCATCCGGAGAATATGTAGATTGGATAGCCAACATTGTCTTAGTCAGGTAGAAAAATGGCCAAATCCATCTCTGCATTGACTTCCGAGATCTAAATAAGGCATGTCCAAAAGATGACTTTCCGCTTCAAATATCAAAACTACTATTGGACAATACTTTCAACTATGACATGATCTCATTTATGGATGGATCATCGAGATATAATCAAATCAAGATGGCACCTGAAGATGAAAGCATGCATTATTCAGAACACCTATTGGCATCTATTGTTGCATAATTATGACATTTGGTTTGAAAAATTTGGAGCTACATACCAAAGAATGACATATTTTTTTGAGTTGATTCTCCAAGGTGGAGGTTATGTTGACGATTTGGTGGTGAAAAGCTTAAATCATGAAAATCACTTTGAAGACTTGAGAATTGTATTGAGAGAATCAAAATATGATCTCAAGATGAATCCTCTAAAATATGCATTCAAATATCCTCTCAAAATTTCGGTACATTATCGTCACAGGTATTGAAATCGATCCTACTAAAATCAAGGCAATTGTGGAGATGCCTCCACCGAAGAGTTTCCATCAACTCCATTCTTTATAAGGATAGCTTGCATTCATCCGTCAATTCATATCAAACTATCAGGATATCAATCATTTGCAAGGTTGATGAAGAAGGATGCTCCATTCAAATGGGACAAGTAGTGCCAAGAAGCCTTTAATGGCATTAAAAGCTACTTGTTAAATCCACCAATCCTTGCAGTGCCTACTCCTAGGAAGTCCATCATTCTATACACAGCTACATTAGAAGAGTCCCTTGGAGCATTATTGGCACAACACAATGAAGAAAGCAAAGAGAATGCTCATTATTATATCAGTCGAAGATTAATAAGAGCATAAATGAGATACTCTTCGATAGAGAAGCATTGTTTGGCATTGATCTTTGCAGTCCAAAAGCTACGTCATTATATGTTATCTCATAAAATTACTCTCATCTCAAGGATTGATCCGCTAAAGTATTTAATGATAAGACCAGCATTGATAGGTCGCTTGGCAAGATGGGCGTATTGATTCTATAATTTGATATCACATACGTTCTGCAGAAAGAAGTGAAGGGATAAGTCTTAGCAAATTTTCTAATTACACATCCCATCCTTGTGGATTCTTCTCTAAATAAAGATTTTCCTGATGAGCAAACTATGCTCATCCATGAAAGAAAAAAAAAATCACAAATTTGATAAATGTACTTTGATGGAGCCTCAACGATCAAACAAGTCAAACCTCTAAATTTCTCAAGGGAAAGAGCAGGAATTGACATCATTTTTATAACACTAGAATGAGGGATAATGAGATGATCATATGGATTGACCGAGCCAAGAACTAATAATGAAGCTAAATATGAAGCATTAGTGGCAGGTCTTGAAGAAGCTATTTTCATAGGCATTCAAAACTTGCATATTTTTGGCGAATCTCAGCTTATTATAAATCAAGTACTTGGCCTCTATAAAATCAACAAGCTTGAGTTAGCTTTCTATCACAAGTGAGTCCTCGAGCTTATGAAACAAATACTAAATATCACACTAACTCGAGTCTCTCGATCTGATAATAGTAAAGCCGACTGCTTAGCAAAATTAGCTAAGAAGATGGCAAGTATGAATGGTGATTATGTCATGATCGGCATATTTACACGATGAGTTCTAGAGCCAGTAAAGTAACAATCCCGTAGGTAGAGGGTTTATCAAATTCGACATAGTAGGATGCTACTCAGGTTGCTCCTCATACTCCCCAAAATTAACAAGGAGTTATACCAAGAAGAGCTAAGAATGATATTGCCTCATAAAAATAGTATGAAGCCTTTATAGTATAAGAGTCACATGATTGGAGGCAACCCTTCATCGACCACTTTAAAGAAGGCAAATTACCAAATAATAAATCACTGGTAGCTCAAATCGAGAAGAGAATGTTATGCTTTTGTCAACAACACTCTATATCCTAGATCCTTTGAACAAATGTGGCTAAGATGCCTAAATACAGATGAAGCTAGCAAAGTGAAATGGTTGAAGTTCATGAAGGACTTTGTGGTGCACATCAGTCGGGTCCCAAAGTGGTAGTAAAGATCAAAAGGATGAGTTATTATTGGTCATCTATGGTGAGAGATTGTATCAATCATGCTAAGAGGTGTCATGAATGTCAGGTACATGGAAATATAATCCATCAACCTCCAAATCCACTACACCCAACAATAGCATGTTGGCCATTTGAATGTCTGGGGTATAGATATAATTGGGTCAATTGATTTGTCGTCGTCAACTTAACATCGCTTCATCCTAGCAGTGACTAACTATTTCTCTAAGTGGGCTAAAGCCAACCCATTTAAAGAAGTTAGTTGACCGAGTGATTAACTTCTTTACGCATAATGTAGTCTATAGATTAGGAGTGACGTGCCGAATAATTTCTGACAATGGAACAACTTTCAAAAATACAAAGATTTATAGATTCATCGATCGACAAAAAATTGATTGGTGATACTCTTCGATATACAATCTAAGATCAAATGATTTGGCGGAGGCCTTCAACAAGACATTAGTCAAGCTGCTCAAGAAGATTCCTTACTAAAAAATAAGAGAGAATGGCATACTAAAGAATAGAGGCATTATGGGTATCGAACCACCTACAAGATGCCGCCTAAAGCCACTCTATTCATTGGTATTTGGAATCAAGCGTTCTTCTCGAAGTTAAGTTGCCTTCACTTCGAATAGCAATCCAATACAATCTAACTGAAGATCAAAATGCTCATCTGAAGATGGAGGAACTCGACGTGCTTGATAAAGTTAGATTGCAAGCTCATCAAAATCTGGAAGTTTACTAAGCAAAAATGTCCAGGGCTTTTGACCATACGGTGCGGCCTCGAACATTCCAAAAAGGAGAATTGGTCCTGGTGCTGAGAAGACCCATTATTCCCAATCAAAAATTTGGTGGCAAATTTGAGCCTAATTGGGAAGGCCCTTTTGTCATTGAAAAAGTGTACCACGGAGGAGCATACTAACTCATTGACCTAAAGGGTGAAAGACCAATACCACCAATTAATGGTCGATGCCTAAAAAAATATTATACATGATGACTACATTCCCAAGGTAAAATAAAAATTCCCCTGCAAGATAGGGGCATTTTTTTATTATATCTATCTAGGTCGACATCGTACTTCATGCCGAGATCCCTGAATAAATATACTCACTGCATATGAAAAAACCTTTTTCATGAAAATTCCCCTGTTACACAAGGGACATTTTTAGATTTACATATATAGAGGAAATCAATGTTACATGTTAAAACCCTCTTAAGAGCATATCAATTCAAATATTAATGTATTTGTGTATTTTCATCTTGAAAGTTCTTCTAAATGTGCTTTAGAATTTCCCCTGCAATATAAGGGGCATTTTTAGTTTATGTCAAGTTTATTTAAGTTAACGTCGTGTTATAAGATGAGATCCTCGAATATATTATGATTCAGGTTAACATCGAGCTTTACGCTGAAATCCCCGAATATATCCACGATTATCATTATTAAGTTGCAGGTTCTTACAGGAACAAAAAGAATCTATTGCTATGCAGGAAAAGACAGCCTTAAGTGTCAAGAAAAATTTTCTCCCATATTCATCAAATGTTAGAGATCAAGTCAAAAGAACTCCCAATTTTGGAAGCTTTAATCAACTAAGTTGAAAGAAATATCAACCTCTACATCATGAAGTTTAGGACATGGATGGGTTCTAAAGGTCGAACTCAACAAGCCCAAATGTGGTCGAGTTGCTAACGCTCTCCTCACTCAATAAGCCGCAAGAAAAGGTTGCAGTGAAAGAGCCCTCGTTCGTCAATCTGATGACAAAACTATCAACCCACTACAGCTCAAGTCAAAGACTCGAGTAGGTTCTAAAGGTTGAACTCAGTGAACCCAAATGTGGCCGAGTTGCTGACGCTCTCCTCACTCAACAAGCCGTAAGAAAAGTCCACAGTGAAAGAGCCCATGCTCATCAATCCAATGATGATAGATGTTCAATCTCAAACCAGATACAACTTAGTGATTACAAGCAACCAGGATCTAAGAGATCTTTCTATTTGATCGATAGATCAAGACAATTTGAGGAAAACTCTCAATTCAGAGCTGCCTCAAGTCAATCTTTATATTGTAGGTGATATTTCATTCTTAAATGATCGATCAAGCTCAAAGCATCAAATCCAATCTCCTCATCAAGTCCATCAAGTAGAAAGCATAGATCAGGAAGCAATTCCATAGTTCATACAAAGCCGATGGTTGAACTAAAGGAATTTCGTGGTTATTCAGTCTGTTAAAGCACACATTGTTATATTGATAACTCAACATAGACCTAGTATAAGCCAAAAGGCTGAGTCATCTGTATGTGCCCTTCAATGAATCTATCAAAGCAGTAAGCACATGATTCATAGTGTACATACACTTCGTGACAAATTAATATGAATAAATTTGGTCAATCCTTCATCAAGTTCGTCAAGCTTAAAGCTAGGACAGAAGGAATTTCAAATCCAACCAAGCACGGATAAACCAACTCCCCAGTGGAGCCCTTCATCAAAACAATTAAACCAATTCCTCCACCAAATCTAACCAAGCACGAAACTAGGGTTGGTGACTCAAATCTATAAGGACATAAAATAAAGAGCTCTTCAAAGCAAAGCCATTGAAGCAAGAATATATGTAAAACTCTTATCTATCCGACAAGTCGATTCTGACAAATCGATCAAGCCCATCATTTAGCATGTCTTAAATACGATATCATACTAATGACAAATCCTATCAAAGCTTCGTAAGCTATTCCAATCGAAGCTAAAATGATCCAAGTTCTGTAGCCAGCCCAAAGGGTCAACTAGTTTTCAACAAATGTGACTCACTCCATGCACGAATCATATTTGTTGGGGGGCATTTGTTGACTTCTATATATGTGTCATAAGTCAAGTCAAGCCCATAAGTCAAATTTGACGGACTTCGGAGATGACGGTGCACAAATTGAGGCTCAAAATGCACTGGGTCTCACCGAAAATGTTTGAAACGACCTCCGATTGATGAACGAACTTCATCGTCACGTTCAGAACGTCGAAATTGATCAGAATATAAATATTGCATAATCTAAATATCAACTGATCAAGCGATCGAGCTATCAATGTGTTGATGCATATATTAGAGTCGAGAAGCTACGACAATGTCTGAACAACCTCCGTTCATGAAATTGATCACGCCATTAGGTTCAAAATATCGAAAACTATCAAATGAGACTGTTCATGCTCAATTCGGACGAGTCTGAGCAAATGTCGAATGATTGAAAATGACAGCATGCAAATCGAGAGTGAAATACACTGGATATCACCAAAATGAAATCAAATGAACTCCGATCAACGAACAAACTTCAACATCGCATTTAGAACATCGAAATTGGTCAGAATATAAATATTGTACAACTTGAAGATCAACCGATCAAACAATCAAGTCATCAACGTGCCTACACACATATCGAAGTCAGGCGGCACCGATGCAAATCAAACGACCTCTGTTCATAAAATTAATTACGCCATTAACTTTGAAACATCAAAATCTATCAAGTAAGACTATTCGCACTAAATTCGGATAAGTTTACACGAAAATTGAGTAGTCAAAGCGACGACGCGCATTTTAAGTTGAAATGGACTCAATTTAACGTCGACTTGAACCAAATGGCCTCCAATCGTGAAACGGATCAATCGTATAAATATATATATATATATATATATATATATATATATATATATCAAATATACGATTTTATCAGCATTAAATTTGCCTTAAAGCCGATTAGATATTTAAAAAGTTAATAAAAGCCTTAATTAACCCTAACCTAAATTCCAAAATCACCTTAAATCCCACTAAAATGATCTGATCGATCTTCCTTTCACGCAGCTGACCCGACCCGGTTCTCCCTCACACGCGACCTCCTTTGCTTGGCTCCTCTTCCGATCGCACGAACTCCCCTCTTTCGATTGCTCGAGACACGAACAGCGCTCTCGGCTCCCATGTAAGCAACCACTCCCGCGTGAGTCCTTCTCAAACCGTTCCACCTCCCATCCTCTCTTCAAACCGCAAGCAATGTAGGCATCTCCCTCCTTCTTCTTCTTCCTCTTCCTCCTTCTTCTCTTCTTCATCTTCTCTCTTTCCCTCTCAAAATCCAAAATCGAAAATCACCCTCCAAGCCCTAACCGAAAATCCACTTTCAAATTCCCTCATTTTCTCAATCCGAAAATTCCCCCATTTCCTTAATCCAAATTTCCAACTTGCGAACGAGAAGAACATCTTCATTACGGCTTTCTTTCGATCGCCTTTTCCATCACCCTTTCTAATTCCATTTTGGAACTGAGAGGAACACCGTCATTAGGGTTTTTCTCGATTGCATCTCCTTTCTACCTCCTTTCCGATCTTTCCTTTGTCATTAGAGAGGAACATCACATTAGAGTTCTTCTCCGATTTTCGTCTCTCGACTTTTTTTCCTTATCAAGAATCGAGAGGAACATCACATTAGCGAGTTCCTCTGGTCTCCGATCTCCAACTCGTCTCTTTCACGATCATTTAAACACATAAGAAATAAGTCGAACATGTGTGATGTGGATATATATATACTTGTGTTTATACTGTTTGAAGGCTCGCCATGCTCATTAGGGCGATGAGATGAAAAATTGTTGCGTAGTACATCATGCCACTCATTAGGGCATACCGAAAAGCAACATCTATTAGATGTCGCCCTCTAACCGAAATGTTGTCAAAATTTTGTTGAATTTTAGACTTAAAAAAAGGGGAGAATCAAAGTCAAAAAGAATAAAACACATAAACAATGAAACAATATGAAAGCGCAAAGTTTCAAAATTGAAAATCAATTTGCAAAGAAATCAAACTTTGAATGATATTCATAACGGATTTAATAATGTTACCACTTTAAGAATTGAGAATTACTTGAAGAAACCAATCATAAATATAACACACTACAAGATTCATACCAAGAACTAGATAAAGCCTTCGTGGATATTGAAGGAAGACATGTTCTTGTGAAATAGTTATCAATTATTTGCATAAGCTATTGAGTGAGCGGATTCTCTTTTCTTCAAACTTTACAAAACAAAACAAGCTTTAGTTGAAACCTAGAGAGGCTAATAGCAAACTTATAAGAGAACTAATTGAACAATTGCAAATTATAGGATATTGAAAGAAGTAGGAATCTTGATCGAATATCAAAATACCAATAATTGATGATAAATCCAAGTGCCCAATTTCAAATTGAAAACAAGGGTGCGCAAGCGATTTGATAGCTTTTTCACAAGCACAAGTTCAATTAGGCAACTCATGATCATTCATGAATGTAGCTTTTAAAAAGGATCATTTGAATCTATATTTGAAGTATATTTAAAACATGTAGAGGGGTGTAAGCGAGCTTGGTGGAACCACTTGTTCGTGTTTATGTTAAGTTCGTTTAAAATTATTTTGTTAGGTGTTAGACTTTGTTCAAAATGTCAAAATTTCCTGTTATTGTGTTAGGTAGTGTTAGAAATTGGCTCAAAATGTAATAATCAGAAAAAATTTGTATGAGGAGGATTCAAACTAAGTCAATCTTTTGCGTAACAAAACTTTTAACTTTAAGTCATTTTATTTGTGATATGTATATGTGTTATATATAATAATATAATAATAATAATAATAATAGTAATAAATAATAGTAATAAATAAAAATAATAATAATAATATAATATAATTTTTTTTTGAGCTAAATCAAGCCGAACATGATCGAACAAATGATTGCTCATGTTCGGCTCGTTTATATATCGAGCTTGAAATATCGTTTATGTTATTTGAAAGGAAGACGAGAAACTACTTATAACAGGATGTTTCAAATAGAGCTTTTTTTGGCATTATGATAATCTAGTTCTAGATTAAGGGTATTCAAATGAAATTTATAAAAGGATTTACAATGTAATTAAGCTTGATAATGGGTATATACAAACTCAATAATCATTCAAGTTACACATTACATTGAATGAATCAATAAAATCGTATAATTTGAATTAGAGTTATGATAAACTTCATATGCTCACTTATAGAGCTACGAATGATATTTGAGGTGAAAATTCAACAAGCAATCCAAGTATGAGTAATATTTTAAAATCTATAACGTCTTCTATGCCATCGGATTCATAATGCATTGTACAAGCGAACATAAGGCATTAATTAAGGCATTCTCAAATACACCCAAATGGGCTCCAACACTATGTTGAATGTTTAGATTCAAGTATCTGAGAATGCTGCGCGAGTTGATTCCCGGTTTAGTCTTAGGAATGGGTCTGGGTTAACAAAACCTAAAAATCTATTATAAAAATTTTAACTTAGTAAAATATCTGAGAAGCTAATTTTGTCATGTGGCAGTAGATCTTATCCTTTGTTATGAGCTAAATAGAGTTGACAAGATCTAAAGTTCTCATTATTCGATCGATTAATCTTGCGATTATATGTTGAATGGTGATTTCAGGAGGAATACTTCCATCAAAATATGATTCTAATCTCAAACCAAATTAACTTAAATCAAATATCAATCTAAAAGCTCTAAATGAAATTCCATCATTAAAATTTTAAAACTCAATCAATCCATTATGTTGTTGTGATGTGACAAAAAAAACTCTAGCTCACAAAGAGCCAATGTCAAAAGTGTTCTACTATGTTCACTCTCAACCAATCTCATGCCGGTAAGGCGTGGCGTGTCCTCCGTGGTTTGGATAATACAGATGATGCGATTATGACGAGTCCTCGATCGGATGATTTGGCGTAAGGCTCCATTATATTACGATCATGTCGTAATATGCTCCCCAATGGTTCCTTTGAGTTGTGAATCATAGGGTATACTTGATAGGGCAAACAACCCTCGTCAACTAAGGTAGACTTAAGCTCTCTTAAACAAAACACCCAGTTCTAAGATTTCTTGGGCGTGTAACCTATATTCGATAAGGATCCTTACGTCAGTTGGGTCAACTACCTCCTCTAAGTAGGGATCGTGATAACCGGGATGCGAACCATGGGATCTAGATCGGGCACATCATCATTCCACCAACCATCCTTTAAGTTAAAATGATGAATTTCATAATCTCAAATTTTAAACTCCATATGCTGCTACTATACGCTACGCATTAAGCGACCTAACGACTAGCCTTAATCGAAAGTTCTCTCTCTGCATTGAGAGGTAATTAACTATAGGAGCTTACGCCTATAGGAAATCTGGAACCAAATCTAAAGTCCTCACATAATGAGGGTGAAATCTCTAGATAGTGTCTTATCTATTATTTCATCTGCCTTTTGAAAATTACACTGACACTTAAATCATACTCTCTTCAATTCAATTTTTCGAGAGGTCGGTGGTGATTTTTCGGAGCCCACAATTACCTTTTTAAAAGTGAATGCACCTTCTCATACATAAGTAAAATGTTAGAAATATAAATGTTAAATCTTAGGTGTTAGATATGTAAATATATAAGATTTGTGTGGATGTATGTAAATCTTCTTTATTATATTAAGAAAAAAAATGAAAAGAGTTAATGAATAAGGTTCATGTAGCTATATAAGAGAAGATAGATATTAAATAGAAGGGGCTTAAATTTTTCTTCTCTATAAGTATAAATTCTATGGAAATGCACATGAGAGTGAAAAATGAGTACATATTATAAGTACAATAAATCTTGAGTTCTTCATATACGAATTGTGACTTTGTTCATTAGCATAAAGAGCTATTGATTTGATAAGTGTCTTTATATTATTATATTTACTTAAATTAAGCCTCGATGATTCACACCCTCAATAAATTTTATTAGAGTTAGTTATCATTTGGGATCAAATGTTTTTATGTAATTTGCATTGGATAAATTACATAATAAAAGGATAATAGGTTTATTCTTAAATTCTCATACTTTACATTTTATTTTCAATTTTCAATCCTTTTCATTTAGCAAGAAATAAATCTACATATGATTGGCTTGCTCTCTCTCTAGCATTCTAAGCATGTTATACTTTCAAGAGCAAGTTGCACAAATAGGCCTTAGAGGCATGCCAAAAGATTTGTTTATGATGCAATTAATCATTATTCATAAGGATAGTAACATTACAAATTCTTATAAAAATATTTCAAAATAATAATAATAATAATAATAATAAGGCATAAGTCTTACAAAATAAAATATTCATAATCAAAATCATCATATTTTTTTACGGTTGAAAATTCCATTCATTATGAGTAAGATTCAAGAGTGGGTTACATAAGCAAGCACTTGATGAGATTTTTTTTTTCAACACACGCAAGTTTCAACTAGTATAGTGTCCTCTTGTTGTGTTATAGTTGATAGTGTTGAAAATCTTTCATATGATCGGAAATTATGATCTATGTTAAGGACTTTTATATGAGGGGAGATTGGTAAGATGTGCATATAAAAATAATTTTACATTAGAAGTGAAATATATCAAAAAAAAATTCTTACTTTTTGTCTTAAATATTTGAGTTAATGAGTGCCCATGTACTAAAATATTAAGCTCAACTCAAGACCTCTGTTGTTCATACTCCTAATAGGCTCTATGAAGGCTTCGAAACAGATGAAGTGAAGCTAACAAGGATTCAAACTACAATGAACTGAAGTTGATGACATCTTGGTTAAGAAAATTGCAGTTTTTACTGTAACCGTTCATCTTAATGTGTCATGCGGCCACGGATAACCTTAGCTGGCTAAGAAATAGCTAAATCAGCCTATGGAAGCCATGATGTTTTGATCAAGATATTATTTTAGTTGATCAAATCAATCTACTTATATATATATATATATATGAAAGAATTCTCCATATTGAACAATGGTTTTCACCCAGTTCTAAGGAATAACACGTTTTTGTTGTATTTTAGAACGGGTAATTGTTATGGGATAAAGTCTGTACAAGTTAAATTGTGCTATTTCTTTTATTTTAACCAGAGTTCTTTTGGGTTTTTGCATCGAAAGCATAAGATCATTCCAAGGAGTCCTCATTTATTTCATAGAACCTCAAAGAAGTATTTAAAAAGTACCTCAGCAGGGGCTCAGCTAATTGGTAATATTTTGCAGCAGTTGTTTATCTTGCTCTTTAATTATCTTAACCATGACTGAAACCATAGTGGCGCTCACGTTTCACAGCATTTTGTTTTTTTTTTTTTCCGCAAATTATAATCAAGCAAAGCTAATTTTTTTAAAAGAAAGCAACTAAAAAGCATTCAAAGCAACTGTTTATAAAATAATCATGAAACTGTTACTAGAAAATTAGATTTTTAAAAAAAGTTACTGTAGATAATATAAAAAAATTTTCTTACAACTACCACATTCTAATCAATATGATTATAAAAAGCTCAAATTTAAAAAAAAAATATATATATATATGTAAAGATCCATAAAAAATATAACAAAATAAAAAATAGTCCTTTCCTTTCCACTCAAAAACTAGATCATCTTGTCTCCCATTTACAACTTCCACTCTCAGTAAATCAACTCAGTGAAACCTTCAAATTCGAGGTTGAAACTAGGGTTAAGGATTTTATAGATGAGAAGAGAATAACAACAAAGAAAACAAGGGCAACTTGTAGGATTTCAGGAGTTAAAGGTCAGCAACATAAACCTATAGATCAAATACAAATTCTCACTCAAAAGGCCTCTATATTTACCTTTTGTTTTCAGCATTGTCAACAAAAAAAAAAAAAAAGCCTTGTATGGTTCAAAACTTTAGATTTGCACTTAGTATTTGATCCCAAATTCAAAACATACATTACCTTATTAACCCACAGGAGGAACACAGCAACCATGACTTCTGCTGGCTGATTTCTTTGGTGATCTCTTTACTTCCAAGCCATTTGCCTCAGCACAGAAGAACTTGTTCATGAGCTTTGAATTCATTAAACCTGATTTCTTTGGTGAACTCCTTGCAATGTGACTATTATAAACCAAGCGGTTGATTGAGCTTTTCTCGATATTCTCATTGTCTACATACACAACTTTCTGCTTCTCTGACAATGGCGATGAGACCTGAGAGCACGAATGGACTGACTGGAGTCAGTGGCTGTGAATAAAGTGCTAACTGTGGCCTTGCCTGAAAGACTCCATGCATTAAACTTACTGCAAACTTCTTCTTTGTAGCTGGGCTAGCATTGATGTCCTCACTGCAACCGTTCTCTTATTGTTCACGAGAGAAGATGCCCCGTTCGAGTAAGTTTGCCTGAGGGGTGTCGGTATATCCTCTCGTTTGCTCCATTCAGTTACGGAGTTCATTGAATCATGACAGTCGTCGTCAGTCTTCTGCTCTTTATGATGCGGCAATCTAAGGAGAATCCTGAGTTTCCTTGCAGCAGTATTAAGAGAACTGGAAGGTTTCTTCTTGTTTGAATGATCCTCATTCTCACCCAGGCTGACACTGGAGCATGAGCTTAGCCTTCCACTGACCTCAGCTGCCCCAATCCCTGTGTATAAGAAAATCTCTGAATCTATGACCCTGAAGGAGGTGCCTGGGCTGTTGCCAGTGCCAGGTTGCATTTTCAATTGTGAAGATAACACTGATTTAATCCTTAAGTTATTCGAATTGGAAATCCCTCCAACTGACACAAATTTTTTAATCAATAAATTCGAAGTGGCAGAGCAAACTTGTTGGCTGAGCAGGTCAAGTGGAGTCATGCCATCGATATCCTGAACATTGATATCAATTGAGGGAATGGTCAAAAGGAGCTCAACTAGATCAGAGTGCAAAGTGCCAACCACTGCAACATGAAGAGCTGTCCTTCCATTGTTATTCTGCATGTTGATGATGTTCTGAATGTTTATGATGTTGCCAGAGATTGCTTGTCGCACAGCTCCATCGGGCGATCAAGGCGACGAAATCCTGACATTTGAAAGCCTGCTACTACCATGTGGAAGAAAGTATCACCATCATTGTTCTTCAAATGAGGCAATGATGATGATGCGGAGATCAAAGCCTTAACAACTAGTAGATGTGCACTGCTGTGTTGCCTCGATTGTCTCTACTTTCGATGATGTTAAATGTTGCCAGGAGATCTTCAACTACCTGCAAATATAAAGCATTTGGAACTTTATAAGGAGTAAATCAAGCCTTGCGATTCTACCTATCATACAAACTTGTTCACATTAATACTAGCATGCAACAGCACTTCGGCAACTTTCACTTCCACAAACTAGCACTTCATGATGCATACAAAATATATCAAAAAAGACAAAACTTTCTTTTCCATTAAACAACAATTTAAATTATTACTATTTATGCAAGAAACTCAAGCATGGGGCACAATCAAACAACAAAGAAAACAATCCATTATAAGACAAATAACAAAAACCTTTAGGTTTTCCCAAAATTTCTTTCATTTAAATATAAATCTAGACAAAAAATTTGATGAATCAATACTCAGTTCATAAGTTATATCTGTCCAAAACATTAAAAGCTGTATATATAATGTGAAAAGTAAAAAGTTAAGTAGAACATTTGAATTACAAATGCATCTCAAAAGATTTAATTCTATGATGTGATAAAATTTACTCTATCTAATTGCAATATCTGATTCTTCAATGGATCTACACTAAACATCTAATTAACAAAAAAAAAATTCTTTAAAAAATTGGTCTAATAAAATGCTGATTGATTTTATTGTATATAAATCTGACAGACCAACAAGATTCAGAAGCCTCAGTTATCATATAAAACAAGTCACTTATTATTTCTCATATCTAAAATAAAACTGGTACAAATAGATGCAAAACAACAACAATAGTGAATATTTTAACAAGAAATTTACTAAGCTAATTTGAGAAAAATGCAAAAGAAGGTAATGCAATGAAATCATAAAAGCAATTTTTTAGGAAAAAAAAAAATCAGCAATCTCACCTCAACTTGCCCTCTTCCAGCTGAAGCAAGATGGTAGCTCATGGCTGTCTCTGTAAGCCAAAACATCCAAACTCTCCATAAGAAGCTCCTTCAATTTCCAAGCTCCCTCCTTTTGCAGCAGCAAAACTGCCCTGTTAACTATCTCCCACCTAAAAAAAATATTATCTCCCACCTCGAACTCCTCTTCACACTCTCCCTCTTTAGCAACAACACCCAGGTGATATCGCACATTCAAATATAGTCTTGAACACCTCAACGTTCTTGCTCCTTGCCGCTGCATAAAGAATATCGGTAACACCATATTCTCCTTCTCCAAATACTAAAAGTGGGTCTCTCTCAAGTAGCTCTTGGACAAAGCCATTGTCACCAGCTGCTGCTGCAGTGTACAGAAGCCGCCGTAGCCTGCTCAATTAGGCTATTTCTGTTGTTCTTGGTTTCACATTCAAGAAAGAGGTTGTAAGCAACAATGGATTGGCATTTGGAAGCATGAACAAAGCGGTTAGCATCATCCCATAAAGATCAAGTCGCCGGATCCGGCGAAGGGAGGTGAGCTTGATTAAGAGATTCATATCAAGATGGAGGAGCTCGCGAACAAGATCATAGTAACCATTGGCTGCAAGTCTATGGGCGAAGCATACCACCACTTGTCCCCAGTACTCTCCCAATGGAGAGGGAGATAGGAAGGAGACATTAAGAAGATGTTACTACCAGAGATAGGTAGGAAGAAAAATTGCACAGAGAAGAATGGATTAAAAGGAACTGAATGAAAAACCCATTCAAGAAATAAATAAAAAAAGTTCAGTTGAGGGATTCCACAAGGACGTCAGTTAATAGCAAGAATGCAAAAGGACTCAATTTTATAAAATGGCTACACGAAGCAAGTAAAAAATATCAGTTGCTGAAGGGGAAAAACAAACCATGCTACTTTGAAGCCAATAGAATGATCTTTCAGCAACAGTTGAGAAAAACTTCGAGTTTGACGAAGGATTCAAAAAGAAAGAGAGGAAAGAAATTGATTATAAGAAACGGATAAGAAAAACACACTCAAGAAATAAAACGGGGATTGTATAAGTTGAGAAATTCCACAGTCGTGAATTCAAGATTGCAAGTTAAGAACTTTTCACCTGACCTAATAGAAAGAAAGAGAAAGGAATCAAATATATACACCAAACACCAAACACCAAAGATAAAGAACAGATACGAGTTTCTGGCCACCGAAAAAAATAAATAAATTCAAGTGGAAAAACGACTATGGGTCATTTTATTTTGACAAGAGCAATGGGAAAAGGGGAGCAGAGCGGTGAGAAGAAAAGGATGATGAATAAGACATCTTAAGCTGTAATTGTAAAATGAAATTTTTTTAAAAAAAAAGAACCTTCATGGAATTGTTCAGCGGTTTCAGCGTGCAGCTGTCGGTATGCCAAATATTTACAAGTTGGCCATCTTGACCTAAATGAAAGTTACAAGACTGCATCATTTAATTGTTAATTTAGTCGCTGGCTTAGTTGGATCACATCCGGCTTACAGCTATAAGTTATTGTAAAATATATAATACATATTTTCTTTAATTATGCCATTCATATTTAGTTTGAACGTAAGAATAAAAATCTCTACGCCTCACCATGAATTCAGAAAACCTCACATTACCCAATGCATGCAACTTGCATATTCTTGCAATCTCTATACAAGCTTATGTATCACACAACTCACATGCTATCACTGATATGCACAAAAGAATTATTATGTGCTTAGTTTGAATATTTTTTTTATATTTGTACTTTAATAATATAATATCATGTAACATTCAACTGATACATAGTATATATTAATTATAAAATCTTGTGTATTGACTGTGAAATGATATGTATATAAATATTATGTATTATCAGGTAATTAATATTATATCAGTATACAGTAATACATAATATTTTATAGCGAATATATAGTTGTTATATTTTGACTGCAAAAGTTGAGTATAAAATGATGCTATGTTATTTGAATTAGAATATAAAGATATATCTAGACTCTGCACGTAATAATCTCTTGATATACATATGGGCATGTCCACGTAATTTCTACAAAATTATGTATTTAATAAATCTTAAAGAAATCCATATAATTTAATGAAATATATAAATATTTATGTAGCTGATATAATATTTGATTTGATATGAGTATTATTTAAAATATATTAGTTTCTGTTTGGGATTAAATTTTTTTTTTATGTTTTTATTTTTATGTTATTTTTAATATTTATTTATTTAACTTATTTTCTAAATTTATATTATAAAAAAATAAATCTTATTATTTTTAAAATGCTCAAAATAATTTTTATATATTTTGACTATTTTCTTAAAATTATCACTATAAATATATTTATTTCTAAATATAAAATAAAATAAAAAATTGAAAATGATCCGAAAAATTATCAATATTTATTTCTTAAAATTATCACTGCTCAAAATCTTATTATTTTTTCTATGGCAGAAACATTATTGATATTTTCATTAATTAAGGCATTTGTCGGGTCCTCGCCAGCCTTCAGCATTGATATTGGAAATATGAATATATATATTATTTTGTAATAAATCCAAGAGAGTTAAAATAATTATTAATTATAGTGTGCTAGAAAATTTTTAATTGTGAAAATAATTTAAATCTAAGCATCTTAAAAAATATTCAATACATAGATAGAAATGTCAATAAAATTTCTACATAGAAAATTCAGAAAAATAAATAAATCACATGACATACATTAGTCAAAATAATCCACTGTATTATAATTATAGACTCGTTGATATGATAATTCTATGATAATAATTGAGTTATAATAATTACTAATGATGAATTTCGATAATTACTGGTGGTCATCAACCTCAAGCTCTCTTCAAGAGTTTGTATTAAGCTCTTGACTATTTAAAAATAGAGTATTATTTATAGAATTAAGAAAATGATATTTTAGAAAAATTAATCAAATTCTTAGAATACTCTATTAGGCAGTCCCCTTAATCATTAATTATTTTTTTAATATTTAGACATTTTAATGACCTCAAAATTAAGAATTTTCAGACTTATTGAAGTCATCTGATCGACCACTTGATTTGATTATAGATATGTCAAGTTTAAAAATTATTTAATTACTCAATTATTTCTTTAAAATTTTAAACTTTACTTTAAGTATTTGATTGACATGATTTGTACTAGAATTGAAACATATTTTGTGGTTAATGAGTTTGTCTCGTTTAGACATTCGATCCGGTAATTGAAATTTGAATGATGTGTAATTTAATTTTACAAGATTGTAATAAACATAAATATAAATGTTATACATTAAAAAAAAATCGGATATTTAAATAAAAAATTGGTCAACATCCCTTTTAATGATAATATATATATATATATATATATATATATATATATATATATATATATATATATATATATATATATATATATATATATATATATATATATATATATATATATATATATATGTTTTCAATCTTTAATAAGATTGCGAAAATAGCACCGAATAAAAAAAAAACCTGAAAAAAGGACAGATACAAAAATATAAATTAATCTAAATGATATAATAAATATTAAAATTATTAAACATTACAAATCTAAACATATTTATATAATATATTTAAAAATTTTAAACATTATAAAATAGACTTAAAAATACAAATATTTATTAAGAATATAAAGTTAAAATCAAAATCTTATTCATATATTCTTAAATCTTAGAGCCCATTTAATATTCTAAAAGCCTAAATTATAGAGTTCAATGCCTCATCCATGAAGCTCAATTCTAAGTATTAATATATTCACAATTTTTTTAATCCCACGTTATAAAGAAGAGCTCATAAAATACTAACTTATAAAAAAATAAATATAAAAGAGAGACGAAAAATCATAACTGAATAGTCCAAAAAATAATAAAAAAATCACCTTGACAAGAAAGTTCCATTACAATTTACAAAGAGATGAAAAAAAAAATTACTGATATTCAAATCTAAATAATTGTTTAGTAAGCAAGAAGAACGTGATAGTTTTTGGCTGCAAAGAAGAAAAAATACAGTACTGGAAGTACATAGAGCAGGTTCAGCTTGATCAAGCTTTGACAAACAAAGTAAAATTATAATAATAAAAATTTGATGCCAAGCACAAAATAAGTAGACTAATTATATTTGAGTGTAATTCTTCTCATGTTTTATTGAGAGAAAAATATTTTGTGCACATGAAGCTCACCAATCTAGAATCTGATAACTGGTTGATATGAAACTTAAACCTGCCTTAATGATTTTGATTAAGAAGAACGATATGAAAAGGAAAATAACAAATGAATGTGAGGTTAGGTAATTGCAAAGATAATGCAAATTTAACTCTTTCATATGGATGTAATAAGTAACATTCTCAATTTTAACACCGATCAAGTTTATTAGTAAAAAAGTCCCAAGTATTTAATGACGCTAAGATAATGAAGAAGGAAAGATGTTGGAGCGAAAAGAAAACTATAAGTTGGTAAAACAATCTGGAAAACAAAGTGTTGAACAAACCAAAATCTAGCATGAAATGTTTCAACCGTCATTGTAATTAAATGTCAAAAGTTGTTACAAATTTATTCCTTTGTTAACAATGACAATGATCAATAAATCGATATATAACAGTATTGAGACAACCATTTTGAATGGTGTTACTCGATTTACTTCGAAATAAAAATTATATTATATTATATTATATTATATTATATTATTATTATAAATTATTATTATTATTATTATTATTATTATTATTATTACTATTATTTTATTTATTACTATTATTATTATTATTATTATTTTATTACTATTATTTTTATTTATTTTTATTATTATTATTATTATTATTATTATTATTATTATTATATATATCTATGAACCCATTTCATTATCATGATTGGATGCTTTTGTTAAAGAAACTTTGTTATCGAAAAGAAGGTTAATCAAATAATTTGTTGTAAGTATGAAATTTAACTCGTTTATTGAGAAGAAGATCAAGCTTGATATATAAACGGGACACGAAACAAATTTCAAATAAGCGAACCACGAACAAAAGTTCGTTTGTCCATTTCGTTTACACTCCTAATTGTAATTATAAATTGAATGTTAGTTGAGATTAGTTAGAGGTTTATTGAGAATTGGTTGTAAGGTAGTTGGATTAATGAATCAATATCTATCCAAACATGAACTGGAAAGCCTGTCCAATTTCAAATTCTTATAAAGTCAAAATATAGGCAAAAATAAATAACAAAAGTAGAAAAATCATAATCCACATTAATCATACCAAATATCATTATTTTGTCAAACATAAGGTTTAAAATTTGTTATTTGAATAACATCAGAATGTAAATATAACTGTTATGTAGATGACTTTAAATACAAGGTTTCAGTGTACAAGAACTTTCACCATTGTATACACCACCTATAACTAACCTTTGAAAAGGAGGAATCCATAAAACATTCCAAGCATATCTATGTTGACACAACCAGTATCTTTTTAACTTTTGAAAACATATCCAACAAAACAAGAAAGATATAAGCGGAGACCATGTCGTGAATCCATTTTCATGATTTCTACTATGAAAAGAGAATAAATGAAAATAGCAGGGGAAAACGTAGATGGGAAATAGTTGCATGTCCAAGACTGAATGTTGTTTTGAACCAGTGAGAATTATAAGGACTCAATAAGTTAACCAAAGGAATAGGAGGGTGGGACATGTACTTGGCATCATTTATTCTTGGAACAGTAGGATAATATGTTAAAAATTGAATTTTCATTATATATGATTAGGGAAATTTAAATTTATATGCTTCAAAATTTCGTAATTAGCCAAATATATCCATTTTTTTTCATTTTTTTTGGAGACATTGAAAAAAATTAAATTCTGATCGAATTACCCTGTTGTAAAGAACTTGGAGTCAAAACCCTGTCTCAATACTCTCATGAATTTTCCAACAAAAATCTGGTCGAAGTTCCTCTTCCCAACACAATCTTCATCTTTCACGATCTCAAAGCTCATGTGAATAGTCTATAATGAAACTTCACAACGATGGTCTCGTCTCTCCAGTCATCATTTAAGATTTGTGATATTATACTTTTGTTGTTTAGGCTTGAATAAGTCGGTGACAATATAAAACCTAAACCTAAAATGGCATTAACTATATTAGTTGTTACACATGTTCGAGCATTGTTAGAGCCTTCTTCAAACCTTGTTCAATTAAAGCTTGAATATAACCCCTCTTGCACTCTAGCCTAGAGCTTGCAAGCAACGATGAGTTCATTTTGCAAAAGCTTCCCTAATTGCTAGCGTCAGTGTTATTTAACAATAGGTGGAAACTTTTCTCCTCCAAAGCTCCTTGGTTGTGGATAGGAGTTATATAGCACAAATGATCCCCAAGTCCACCATATGGTAAGCAATTTGAAATTTTGAAAAAATTATGTAGTAATGTACATGTAGTCTGATGACTGAAATGTGTTGCATTTTCAAAAGAACCTATATAGTGTATGCGATACAATACATAATTTACCTGATTGCAAAGAAATTTTTTTAAAAGTTACACTTGATTATATGCTATTTAAAGAGATCATCTAGAAATAGATTTATATCACAACAATATATATTCATATATCTATAAATAGATAACAAGAAATGATTGAATTATTCTGCAAAAAGCTTTGTTTCAACTCTTTTAATTCTGTAATTAATATACTCTGAAATATGCTTCTGTGTTATAAATATTTTGGGTTAAACTCTAAAATAGTTTCTTGATTATAAATATATGGTTAATTAGTCCTAGAGTATCAAATTACTCTAATTAGTCCCTATACTAAACAAAATTGAATCAAAATAATCTCTCACTTCGTATAGTCTGGGGATTAAAATGTGATCAATCTTGTATCACATTTCTACATAAGGAATCTCTGAATTAATTTAATATCTAGGAACTAAATTGAAAAAATGTGACACTCATGGATAAAATTGGCCACATAGGGATTTAATGATAGATGTTGTGTTATTAAATGTGCTTTAGTCTCTTGGTCGGTTATGTTATAACTATTGAATTACATTTTGTTGTACTCATGTAAGGTAAAAATGCGTTGAATATTTTGAATCATGCTTAAATCATATTTGAACCTTACTAAAACTATGTTTGAACCTTATTTGAATTATGTTGGAACAATGTTCAAGTCATATTAGAATATTGTTGTTCAAGTGATATTTGAATATTGTTTGAACTTTAATCAAGTCTTGTTTAAATCACTTTTGAGCCTACTTTAACTATGTTTGAACCATATTCAAAAAATAGTAGTTTGACCCTATTTTTGAATAAATGTTTGAGTACAAACAAGTTCGAACCAATTTCATCCAAGAAAGACTTCAAATAGTAGTTTGCAATTAAAATAGAAAATTTTTTGGATCAAAATAAACTTTCAAGCATATATTTGGCCAATTTCTTGTATTATGAGATACACAAAATCAAATTTCTCTATGATTATTAAACAACTCATATAAACATTCTTCTTAAAAATATTACACAAATCACAATGTCAAATGTATAAAACAAAAAATTAAGGGTTAATGGAAAAAAAATGTTATAAAACACTAGAAGTTTAAGCATGTCTTGGTCATGCCTTGACTTGCTATGGTCTTAAAAAAACATAATTAGTATAGACCCTAAACACCATCCTAGGTGTGTATAATTAATTGTCTTGACCATCACATACATAAGTTGGACACATATTGGGCGTGTCGAGAAAAATCGAAGATTTGTCCGTAACAAACATTTGTTATCTTCTTGTCAAGAAATTAGACCTAACAACACAACAAAAAATCCTCCGTATCACCATTACTAGATAGAAACTCCATGGAGTAATTCTGCAACTCTAAGACTCTTGGTAACATATCTACCAATACGGTTAAATGAGTGCAATATATCATGTGAAGAAGTCCATTAAATCTCATCCCCTAGTTCATTTTCTATAATAATATCATTTTGGTTAGAAAACACATTTCAGTTCCGGCTGAAAATTTCCATTTTGAAGAGTAAGCGGTTGAACTCCATGAAACACCTACTTCTACCTATAAGCTAGATCAGAACTACAAGAACCAGACGTAAAGTTTTTCGATGTATATCCAATGTGAGAAAACTATGATTACAGCTCCAGTCTAGTGATGGATTATAATAGTTCGTTGGAATACAATAGATTTAAATCTTACTCCAATTAAATAATGAAAATGGAAGACATTCAACAAGCTTATATTCTAGATAGGATAACATAAAATTCGGGAAAACAACCAAGCGAGCAATGTACTAGTATATCACACAAAAATCATAAAATACAGTTTAACAAGGAAGCCAAAAATAAAAAAATAAAAAAAAACTATTAGCATATCGATAATATCCTGTATCAGCTACATTTATTCTCATAGAGATAACAAAATCAATATACAGAAAGTATTCAACTTCTACGAAGAAAAATCAAAGTTGAAAATACTAAATGAGGTCAGGTACCTTAGTGCATATAATAAATTCATAGCTTCTTTTTTATGGTCAGCAAGCTTGTAACTTGATGAGCTAATTGGATATAACCACACAATGATGAAGGATATAAATTTTTGGCCAAATGCGGTGCTAATCATAGCTTCACTTCTACACAAAAAAAAAAGGTCCACAATGATATAGCTTTCATGGAGACCTAGCTTTCATTATACGAAAAGGATGAAACAGTTTCGCTAGAGTTATTCTCCTCTAGCTAAACATCATAACATGATAAATACAAAAGAGGCCTAGATGCTTCGAAATCATTTTTTAGCCTTGAGCGAGTTATTTTCTTTGATTCTAGATCGGTTATCTAATTTAACAAATCGTTTAAGTTGTTCATAGGGGAGAGTTTCAATGTCTTTTCTCCTGAGTTCACTCAATGGAAGACGTTTGTCAATCAAGTGCCAAAGCCAATCAGGATACTCTGAATCAGGTAATATTTTGGGATCAGAACCATCCTTGAGGATATTGGCTCCAACTACCGTGGTGCTCTTAACTTCCTTGGACAAAGTAGAAGTTTTTGGAGTATCGACTCACTTTTTGGCTTTCTTTGCTTTGCTTCCCCAAAATCCTCTAGTCCCTAGTGTAGTAATGGCCTCTTTACTAATCTTATCGATTTGTCTCAAGCACTCTGAAATCATTGTCATGCTTGTATCCCTGTTTCAAATGTCTTTGCAATTTACAAATTGTGGGTCATAAAAAATCAAAGAAAATATGCATTAAAATTTTTCATCTATAATATTCATATATGATCTTTCTAAAATAACGATAAAAGAAAACAAAAATATATAGGCCTCTCTCTGAGCAAAAATAGGAAAAACATATACAGATCCACTTTTTTGTACCTCAACAAATGTCAAATTGCTTTGGTAATAGTATTAGGGGATATTTAATTTCTAATATAGGGAATAGTGAGCCATTATGTTACGGAAGTAAACCAACCATGTTTATGTAAATATGTTCAACAAATGACAAAATAAATTAGCCTTCAGTATATCATTGGTAATGTTCACTTACAAGCATTGCATTCTGCATTGGAATGTTACACAAATCCATGAAATGGGTGCGGGCTCTGGTCTCAAATTTTAAGCAAAAGTATGAACAAGCTTGAGAAAGGCACATGATACTTTGAGATTGTTGGAGTATCATGTAATATTCGGATTAGTAGAATTCTTGATGCTAGAAGGTGATTAAATGTTTTAATACTCTCATAATGAGGGTATTACTCTCTAATTTGTTTCTTTGGTGAATTCTCATGTTTGTCTATTTATAGGCTTCAAATATACAAGTAATAATACACTAATTTGTTTCCTCTCAACATGACATCATAGTAGGAAAACCATATCCAACTTCTCATCCAAAGATAACCTTCTGGAACCCCTCCTCTGCTCAACTCACCGACATCTTTTCACTTGGCATGCTTACTTATATCACTCAACTCACTTGTATGTCTCCTTTAGTTGTTCAATGAGCCCCTCCCTCCGCTTGCTTGGTTGGTTGCCTGCAGCCCTCCACCCTCCTCCTTGTGTCACCATTGTACATCGATCACTACCAACCACTCATAGCTCTAGCTTCATCTTCATAAATGATTGCTAATTTTGTGGCTAGTCTTTATCCATCCCTTCAACATATGCAATCATTTGATGGTTGATTCCACAGTTCTCAATTTTGCAACTATTTTCTAATTTGTTCTTCAACCTGCCAAACTATCACTCTCCACCATCTTCTAGCCATACCAACCATATTGCTGAGTATCATGGTTGTCATAGTCATGGAGGACATATTAAAATTGGATGTGGTCATGGGAGGAAATCCTTTTCTCTTTGTTCTCACTTACGATTGTACCAATCATCTATCAAAGTGATGTTATGTCAAATTTGGTTATCCTCATATTGCCCACAATGCCTTAGGAACACTGATTCCTACTGACAATTCCTCTACGACTACCAATCCTTTAGAGTTTTATCATACTTTTTCAGAAGGAATATGATTGCTTGATTTAGCATAGTCAAACATCTATATCTGCTTGTCATAGAAGTACGTCTTCCTATACATGTAGATATGTATAGGTAGCAAGAGGAGCTTTTAGAGGAAGAGTGATGAGTGACAAGGGCTTAAGGGTGGAAAAGGTAGAAGAGAAAGGAGTAATTTCATGAAATGCTACATCAATGGGAGTATACAGTCATCATATAAGTGGATCATAATATTGATAAATTTTTTTTTTTTTTTTGAGTATGTTGATATTTAAAGAAGATTCATTGAATAACTCATGGATAAAGTTTCTCTATCAAGTAGCAAGTGAAATACATGAACTATATTGGTATAGCCAAAGAGTTAATGGGAAAAAATAACTTGATTGGGATCAAGAGTGGGGATGGTGAGATATGGGTTAAAATTTGAGTAGGGATTCTATTGATGAGCTCAAGGAATTAAGATAAAATTACCTAGAACTAATGAGGAATATTTATGTAAAACATAAATGTCTTGATAATATCATTCTTGGAGATGTATAAGGGTATTGTCTGAAGAATAATATATTAGCATAGAATATGTTCTACAACTATGATTGCATGCATTCTAAAGCAATTGATATAAAAAATTGAAAAGAAAACCTATATTTTTTTAATAAAAAGGTTTGTAATACATGAGTGATCTTATAACAACATGTTGTAAACTTATATAGCCAATAAAAAAATCACTAGTGAAGGTTACAAAATAGCAAAAGCCAACATGAGCATTGATCAACCAAATGTTAAAGAGTAAATTAACTTAAATGGCAATGAGACATGGTGATGTTTTTTTAGCTTATATGCATGATAATCTGATTTGAGGATAGATGAGGAACTTGAGACAAAGTCTTGAAGTTTGCCATTTTGTTGGGAGGAGGATGATCTAGTCAACATTGCCAATGAAATAGATTAATGATGGAGGAAAGAATTGAAGGAACATCAGTCCTTAAATAGCAGACTCCAACTTCAACACCTCTACCAATTAATTTTTTTAGAATGAGATTTTGAAGGACATAATGATAATGATATAAAGTTACAAAACAATTATGAGACTTAAGAATATAATATTTATAATAAATTTATAGGAAATTATTTGACAAAGCATCTGTGAGGGAATTTTCAAGAGCCACAAATTCAGCCACTTATCACGCCACCATCTCCTAACTCCTAAGGTCCCTAATGTGATTTTGTGGCAAAATGAATGGACTTCAGAAAAATGAGGTGTCACTAAATTAAGCAATTTCATAAGTTTATTCAAACACAATTCAATAAAACCATTAAAATACTTCAATCAGACATAGGAGGCAAATTTGTTAATGCCACACTTAAAAACTTCTTCACTAATCATAGCATAACACATTAGATAACTTGTCTATATACTCTAGAACAAAACGAGCTTGCTAAAAGGAAACATTGTCACTTAATCAAAACTGTTCGCACACTCATGCTTGCAAGAAAGAAAGGACATTCGATGAAAACAATGAAAAGTAGGGCAGAAATCGAAGGGAAATACCTCGTGGTCGTGGAACGGCTTGCTTCTACCCAGTGAAGAAACGGAGGAGAGTCCCTCCGGCTGGCCACTTTCTCGGTCGATGCCTCCGGATGGATGAGTGGAACTGTGGAAGGAATTCGAACTCGTGGTTCCGTGGAGATGCGAGAGAGAGGCCGAAGAGGGGAGCGGTGAAGAGAGGCCGAAGAGGGGAGTTGCGACTTGCGAGAATCGATTGTGCGGCTCAGCGGGCTTGGGTTGTTTTGAGAGTATTAGGGCAGATGGGCAAAATTATCTTTTTGCCCATCTCATAATAAAGTTGAGGGTGGGCAATCTCACAATAACGTGGGTCTGCCTTGGTTTACTTCCCTAACATAATGGCTCACTATTTCTTATATTAGAAACTAAATATCCCCTAATACTATTATCGAAACCATTTGATATTTATTGAGGTACAAAAAAGCGGACGGTGTATGTGCTTTTCCTGTTTTAGCTCAGCAGAGGAGGCCTATACATTTTTGTTTTCTTTTATTGGCTGTTATTTTAGAAGTGTAGCATCATATATGAATATTATTGATGAAATTTTTTTAATGCATATTTTCTTTGATTTTTTATGACCCACAATTTGTAAATTGCAGTACATTTGAAGCAACAGGGATACAGGCATGGCAATGATTTCGACTAGAGTGCTGAGACAAATCAGTACTAGTAAAGAGATCATTACTACACTAGGGACTAGAGGATTTGCTGCTGGGGGAAGCAAAGCAAAGAAAGCCAAAAAAGGTGGGGCAGGTGCTGATGCTCCAAAAACTTCTACTTTGTCCAAAGAAGTTAAGAGCACCACAGTAGTTGGAGCCAATATCCTCAAGGATGGTTCGATCCCAAAATATGATTCGTAGTATCTGATTGGCTTTGGCACTTGATTGACAAACGCCTTCCATTGAGTGAACTCGTGAGAAAAGACATTGAAATTCTCCCCTATGAACGCTTAAACGCTTTGTTAAATTAGATAGCCGATCTAGAATAAAAAAAAATAACTCGCTCAAGGCTAAAAAATGATTTCAAAGCATCTAGGCCTCTTTTGTACTTGTCATGTTATGATGTTTAGCTAGAGGAGAATAACTCTAGCGAAACTGTTTCATCCTTTTCATATAATGAAAGCTAGGTTTCCATGAAAGCTATATCATTGTGGACCTTTTTTTGTGTAGAAGTGAAGCTATTTGATTAACGATACTAAAAATTTATATCCTTCATCATTGTGTGGTTATATCCAATTAGCTCGTCAAGTTACAAGCTTGCTAACCATAAAAAAGAAGCTATGAATTTATTATATGCACTCAGGTATCTGACCTCATTCAGTATTTTCAATTTTGATTTTTCTTCGTAGAAGTTGAATACTTTATGTATATTGATTTTGTTATCTCTATGAGAATAAATGTAGCTGATACCATATTATCGATATGCTAATAGTTTTTTTTTTTATTTTTTATTTATTTTTGGCTTCCTTGTTAAACCGTATTTTATAATTTTTGTGTGATATACTAGTACATTGCTCGCTTGTTGTTCCTAATTTTATGTTATCCTATCTAGAATATCACCGTTGAATGTCTTCCATTTTCATTATTTAATTGGAGTAAGATTTAAATCTATTGTATTCCAACGAACTATTGTAATCCATCACTAGATTGAGTGTAATCATAGTTTTATCACATTGGATATTCATCAATTACGGTACTGTAGTGCTAATCTAGCTTATAGGCAGAAGTAGGTGTTTCATGGAGTTCAACCGCTTACTCTTCAAAATGGAAATTTTCGGCCGGAATTGAAATGTGTTTTCTAACCAAAATGATATTATTGTAGAAATGAACAAGGGGATGAGATTTAATGGACATCTTCACATACAACTTTAATGGACTTCTTCAATGATTATAAAAAAATTGATATTTAAATCTAATTTTTTTAAAAAAATTTGCTATATAATTTATATATTTTCATTAGATAGATGTAATATATTTTAAAAGTATTCTCTCATCTCTCTCTCTTTCTCTTACTAATATGGCCAGGTGTCACCTTGAATTCAATATAAAATAATTATTATATATGATAATTTTTTTTATTTATTGTTATAAAAATAATATTTATTTACAATTACATAGCATTTTATTATAAATTAACAAACCATTCCTTAGTTTTTAATATTATGCAAGTACTATCAATATATTTTCTTTTGAGCGATTAGTGATTAGTTGTAATAATTTTATATATTAATTTTTAAATCTATTGAAAATTTATTTCAAGTTATGTACATCTTTTAAAAAAAAGCATTAATCAAAATTGAAAGGAATTAAATTATCATGATAGACAATCAGGGTCAGCATGGTGTTTTAATAGTCGACAATTTTTTTTTCTATTTTGAAAGAACATAAATTAAAATTTTTATTATTATAAACTTTTCACTTAATATATAAAAAAAGAAAGAAAAATCAAACGAAAAGGATGCTTAGCCCACTGTGTTTGAACTTCGGACCGTTAGAAGAAGAAATAATTTAAAAAAAATGGCAGTAGGCCGTTGAGGCCGCGGACCCACTTCCCAAGCGAGACCCATTTCCAAAGTGAACTTATTTTACTAGCCGTTAGCCCTCTTCGCCATTTGCGCTTTCCTTCCGTTCTGTCGATCGTACTCCTCTCCTATTCAGTATCTCAAATAATCACTTCTTCTCAATATTGGCATTCTTCTCTCTGGAATTCAAACAGCGACGTTTTTCATTTCAGATCTGTAGGTAACAAGATGGCATCGCGTACCGCCTCCAAGGATGTAATCTCTCTGAAAGGATCTGCGGCCATTGTTAGCGAGTTCTTTGGTAAATAGTTCTCTCCATCTCTTTTATCTCTCAAATGCTTTTTTTTAATTTTTAATGCTAATCCCTCTCTCTGCACTTTCTTTTCATTTTCCAGGCTATGCGGCAAATAGGTAAGGATATGAGCTCTTATCCAATTAAAGATTTTCATCTGGTACTCTTTCTTTCCAATGTCATCTTCCTGTTTGATAAAACTCCTGAAAGGGGAAGAACTTGATTGCAGCATTCTGTACAACCGCGGGGTTTACCCAGAAGAAAGCTTTGTCAAGATCAAGTCCCTATGCTCCTTACACAGGACGAGGATGTCAAGTCCTACATTGCTAGCATCACCTCTCAGTTATCAGGCAAAATATTCATTTACTATTCTGAATCTATTTGTTCTAAGCTATTATGCTTTGTTTGATCCGTGTCTTATTTATGATTGTTTTTCGGTTGAAAAGAATGGCTGGAGGCTGGTAAGCTGCAGAGGATTGTTCTTGTGATCATGAGCAAGGCCACCTCTGAAGTTCTTGAACGGTGGAATTTTAACATAGAGACTGATGCTGAGGTCATTGAAAAGGGGTAATTTCTCTCAGATTGATCCTTTTCCTCCATGAGTTTCTAAAACTCGTACAAATCATGCTCAATCATAATTTTTGGCCTGCCAAAAATATTTCGAAAATCTTGTTAGACCAGCTTATGCAGCCTTGATTGATCAAGATTGTAGGCTAATCAAGCTTGTCGTTGGAAATTTGGTTGGCCAACAATCATAGATGAGAAAAAATTGTGGCAGGAGCAACCCCTTAATGTTCTAAGTTTGGATGAAAAAAAAAAAAAGAAAAAATTTATGACTGACTCTGCTTTCGATCCATTCCAGGGTGATTAGAGAGAAGAGTGACAAGGAAATTATGCGAGAAATCCAAGCTATAATGCGCCAGATAGCTTCTTCCATAACTTACCTGCCTTGTTTCGATGAACAATGTAATATAGTTAACCAAATAAGCCTTTTTCTTGTTCTCTTGTGTTCTCTTCTCTACATTTTCTTAGTTCTAATGTTGAAATATACTCCTTTTAGGTGTGTTTGATGTTTTGGCCTATACGGACAGAGATGTTGCTGTTCCATTTACTTGGATTGAAAGTGATGCGAAGCTGATAAAAAACCCCCAGATGGTGAAACTGCATTCTTTTGATACTAAGGCAGGTTTCAGTTACTCTTTCTGAAATTACAATGAAAATTGGTTAGGATTTTGATGCTTTTTGTTCTTTTTTGTTTCTTTTTAATATGATTTTGCCTTTAATGCAGATTCATAAGGTGGATACAATGGTTTCATACAAGGTTGATGAATGGGATGAGGAGTAAAAGATCAATTGTCTCAAGTAGTGAAAGGTTTCATTCACTTTGAGGTGTCAGTAGTGTGATGAACAGTTTATGCTGTATGATCACTGCAATCTATCACTATAATGTAGAAATGTTCTCAACGAATTTTCTTTTCAGATTTCAATGCCAAAATGTTGGGATTATGGTTTTTTTTTTTTTTCTGATTTAATTTGGTTGGCAAGAATGAATGGGTAATTTCTCACCCTTATTTTCAACAAAAAAAAATAGTGGGAAAAAAAAAACAGAAACAAATTGATATGAATTCACAATAATGTTTTAATCTTTTAGCCTTTGAGCCATCAGATAACCATACAATTACTTTGAGATTGATAAAAAGGCCACGCAGAGAGCGATGAGGTTCAACACCAAGCCAATTATTCTTTGGCCTTTTACTTCAAGGGACAGCTTGCATAAGATTTTGCTATCAGTAGAAATTCTATTGCATTATTTTTTAATAAATTGTTTTGTACTTTTAAGATTAAACCTATAACTTTGATTATGAAATAAGAATAAATAATAAATAGTAATGATTAGTTGATATATTCTTGAAAATATGTAAATCTTGATAGGAAGGTATATTTTTATTTTCATTATTATGTAACCTTCGGTAAAAATGGACCAAAATAAATTACCTAAGGATCATTTGATTCTTTGTTAATTAAAATATATTTAAAAATAATAATTAATTTTTTTATTTGTAAATATAGTTAAAACCTTATTATGAAATAAGAATAAATAATAAATAGTAATGATTAGTTGATATATTCTTGAAAATATGTAAATCTTGATAGGAAGGTATATTTTTATTTTCATTATTATGTAACCTTCGGTAAAAATGGACCAAAATAAATTACCTAAGGATCATTTGATTCTTTGTTAATTAAATTATATTTAAAAATAATAATTAATTTTTTTATTTGTAAATTATAAATTTATTAGATTTTATGCTAGTTGAAGAAATTATTAAATCTAAAGTTAATATTATATTTTCAAATTTAGCCTCAATAAATCAAATGAGTCATTGATTAAGAAAATTAAAATTTAAAATTAGTTTAGTATGTATTTTTGTAATATTCTTAAATTATATAATTTTATTTGATTTAGATTCATGATTACAATCTATTTAAATAAAATAAAATAATTGTTGATTTTTTTTTATTAAAATGAGGCTTTTAAATGTATTATAAGATGAGTGAAATATAAATTTATAATTTATTTCTTATTTTTTTATTAATATGAAAGTAAATATAAAAACTTAATATCAATTAAATCAAAAATATTTTGACATAAACTTTTCTTACATGATACATCTCAATTTATTAAAACATTTACTCATAATATTATATTATATCAAAATTATTCCAACTTTAAAAAGCATATATATATATTTTAAAAAACTGATAGAGAAAGTTTTTGCTTTTATTTTAAGACACACACGAATTAAAGAGCAAGAGACACCTGCATTTAATAAATAAAAGAGGAAACCACGCAGCTTAAGAAAAGCTTAGAAAAATCTTCATAATTATAGAATTGTAGAGAGAGAATAACGCAACAACGATCGTGAGAATGCTAGAGGGATGGAATCGTGATACAATGTTACAATGCGATGGTTGATGGCAGGCGAGAGTGCGATCTGCTTGTGCGATCTTGCGAGGATCTTGCTTAAGCTCTCTTCCTCTCACTGCTTTTCCTTCTTCCTCGCTGACTCTTCCTTTCTTTATAACTCTTCCTCTTGTTGCTTTCCTCTTCTTCCTCTCTTAATCTTCCTCTTTTTAATAATAATAATTAATAATAATAAATAATGTGGTAATATTAATAATAAATCCTCTCTTAATAATGTTAATAATCTTCAATCATTTGTTCTAATAATAATAATTTTATAAATTATTTATATAAGAAATTTTGTAATTAAAATATATCGAATATGATGAATCCTTAATCATTTGATGTATTTGAGCATTTGGATGCCCAAATGAAGAATTATGAGATCTGGCTCGTTAGATCATGAGTTTATAAATACACCATATTTGAGAATGTTTTGGGATTTAATTGATGAAGATGATATTTTAAGTCTGACGTACTCAAAATCATAGACATCAGATTTGAATTAGTCATATTTTGAATATATCAATATATATATTAAATTTAACTTGATATCTAAAATCAGATCACAATTGTTATATTAATAATTGATAGAAATATAAAAAAGGTTTATAATAATGTATATTTAAAGACAAAATTTCTATAAATAACTCCTCAACCAGAATTCCTTCCTAGCTCCCACGTGGGCCAAATCTCTCCGCCCAACCATGAATAAATAGTGAGCAAAATAAGCACAATCTCATGGCAATGCCCAACAACTCGCTCAACAACTTTCCCCTTGCCGTTCCTCCTTCAGCAGCCGCTTTGATCTGCTTGTTCTTACAAATACTCACATCTCATCCCCTTCTTCAAATTCGAATTCTGCATGCCACGTTCCTTCCCATTTATGCGCACACGGACGTCTTCTTCTCTATTCAATACGCAGATTTGGCTGTTGTATCTCTGTCTGGAAATTCTCTGTTGTTACGACAGGTTCTCGTGTGCTCAGGTGATATTTTCGATGTAAAATATAGATTTAGAAAAGGATGGAGAGGAAAGGCATGGTGGTTTGTTGATTAGGGTGTTTGATGTAAAAAAAAATCACTGGACGGGGATAGTACCATAGGATTATGGAGGATGGTTTCATGCTGAAATTGTGCTTTTGATATTCCAAGTGCCCTTTATTTTCTGAACTTTTTATTTGATTTTTGTTCACATTGGCATTGTGACCAACTTGTGTATTTTCTAGCATTTGATGTGTTGTGGGTATCAATAATTTGTCATATGGTTTTTAAATTATGATGAATTTTCCTGGAAATTTCTAATAAATTTATTTGCACTAAGAATCCTCTAGTTTGGTTTTTTTGAGTAATTTGTAACGTTCGTTTGATCTTTTTAACCGGATTATATAAATAAAATGTCGTAAATTCTAGGATGTTTATACTGCTGAAGAAGAAAAATATGTAACATTAATATTTTTGTTCCTTTCGAATTAGATTGTTATTTTTAATTGGTTTTCATATTTTGTCTCTTGATATTCCCAATGCTTTTTTAACCTAATTTTATGTATCATGATTAATAATGGTTTGTAAATTATAATTCAGTTTCATGAATTTTCTTCTTTTAAATCTTGGATTACTAAAAGGTTTTTATACTAAATATCTTCCTGTCTTTTTGTTTTATAATTCATTTTGCTCCCTTTTAAGTGGATTATATAAATAGAGTGTCGTAAGTTCTCGACTAGTTCAAGTTTTGCAACAAGAAAACTAGATGCTTAAATCTTTTGGTTTCTTAACATGATTGTAGTATTTTATTTTTTAATTTTCTGGTTAATAATTTTTGTTTCTTTTTTGTTACATTCTCATGTAGATGTTCTTGCTTTCATGGTTGGTGTTATTTTTTAGATGAAAGTTGGAGCAATATTAAAAGGCAAGGTGATTTTATGGAAGTTATATTTCTCCTAATGTTTTAGGAATCTTTAAGTATTAATCATTTATGCCGTTGTGAATTATTGCATTATTGCTATGATAATTAATTATGCAATTTTTTTCATCTTTTTCAGAATGCATTGATTTTTTTAAAGATTTTCCATTCTGAAACACATCAAACCGAGCTGTTTGAAATTTCACTTTTTTATGAGTGCCATCGTTGATCCATCACGATGATGTGTGAGAGTGGTAAATACTTACATTTGCATAATTGGCTAGATATGCTGATTAATAATTTCAAAAGCTTTGGAGGTTGTGGAGGAGATGGAGAATGGGTCAAAATGAATGCTTCATGTGATCTTATAGATCTTTTGCCTGATGATCCGTTTGGGATGAACCAAGGAAGTATATCTACAGCAAGTACAGAGGGGATTGGATATGATCCTATTAATTATGAGACCGATTTTGATGATCTTTTTGTAGAGATTATGGAAGAGATGAAGCTTAATGATCCAAAAATCTCTAGAGATTGTGGAAGAGTTGAAGATTGTGTCAAAATGATTAGCTCGTGTGATCCAATAGATCTCTCTTGATCCATTTGGGACAACATGATGTCCAAAATCGATATCTACAAGAGGATATCTAGAATTGAAAGGTGGATCATATGTGGAACTCGTGATTCAGGTTATTATCAAGACAAGCTAGTTTGTCTATGTCCAAAACTCTAGTAAATTTTGTAGTTGACTTCAATAAGGTGGGCATCTTAAGACCAGCTCTAGATGTCATTGATGAAGAAAATTTCCAGGAATTTGGGACAGTGGAAGAGGCTTCTTCTTCAATCAACGACTTCTCAGAGTCAGTTCTTATTATGATTGGAGATGAATGTTTTGGAGCTCATGAGGATATGAATGAGGTTTTAGTTTTAGTTTCATGTATGGACCTCTCTAGTTCTGTTGTTGATGCCACTATATATCCATTTAGGATGAAGAGAGATTATACATATAGGTAGAGAGATGCCATCGATGGAGATGTGAACTGCATGAGGGATTACTCTTATCACTTGGATATTTGGATGGGATCTTCTTACGTTGAAAGGGTGTAAAATCATTACACTATGCTATTCGAATGATTCATCACTATGGAGATACATCCACATTGATTCTTCGAGTGAAGATAACCGATGTTGATTTCTACCAAATACAAGGGGCTCACGGGAACTTACGATGTCTAATTTTGAAGCAGTGCTCAAACATCATATTGGATGGTTTGAAGAGAGTACTGGACAACAACCCTGTGCTAAAAAAGGTTGGTGTAATAGATTTTGATTCATTGCTTATGCATTATGTGTGTTCGTAATTAGAAAAGTAGTAATTTTCAATATTTTTATTGCACAAAGCGTCGATGTGTATGGTGATGTTGATAGACTCTTCAACAATCTCAAGACTTAAATCAAAGATGCCGAAGTCAACCCTAAAACTTGTTAGTCCTTTCATTGGCTCCGTACAAGATATTGAAGAACTGAGGTCATTAGTTGGAGCAAATGAGCTTCTTCTCATAAAAACTCACAAGCTGCACTTCTTTCATGATGGTATAACATCTTCATTCACGGATAACAATATTTACAATTATATCAAAATCTTTCATCATAAAAAATTCTAGGCCTATATTTGATTTTTCATATGAAAATTGCTGGAGAAAAGAGCCAGACTGCATGGCATGCTACCCTTGCATCGAAAGGTGTGCAGAATGCGGTAGATGCATTGAAAACTGCAAGTACATAGAAACATTTTTGTTAGATAATATTTTTGTGCAAATTGCTCATCCACAGATCCGAAAAGACCAGAGGAGAAAAATTTGACAATGACTACAAAAAAATTTTCTTTATTTGAATAGTAAACTCATACTTACAATACATATACAAGATATCTTAGGAATCTTATACTTTCAACCTCATGAAGACTATAAATTTTGATTTCTACAATCAGATTGCTTGCCATCTAATTTGTGGTATGTTGTGTCATTTATTTTGATTTTATGTTTGTTCTCTGTTGATCCGATTGAGATTTGAGAACTTTTTTATTGCATGTTATGTGTTCGTTGAGTGTATTGTATTCGATTGTCTACATTGGCAGATTTTGGTGATTGAAGTATTATTGCTCGTTTGATATTTATTTATTGAAATTATTATATTCTAATCCATTGGTTATCTTTTTCGTTTTAAATATTAATGGATGGATTTATTTATCACTTGAATTATTGATTTATTGTTATTTTCTGAGTTTCGGAACAATGATTTTTTTTTTTTTAATTTAAGGGGTTGTTTGGTTGGCTGAATTTTGGGTATAAAATAAAGTAAATGGAAGGGTTTTTACTTTTTTGGTGTTTGACATGATGCAAAGTAAAATTTCCAAGGTAATGTATTAGAATATATAAAGGTTATTTTTTGGTGTATTTAAGAATTTTGGTGAATAATAGGTGTAAAGATAGCCCATTTAGCCACTTGTCACCGCCATGTACCGCTTGCCATTAATGCCACTTGTTCTCCGATATCGCCAACCACTCGCTGCCGCTCACCACTCGTCGTCGCCACCACCTGCGACCCCCCCGGTCATCCCCGTCATCATCGATCGTCGCTTCGCGCCGTTATGGTTGCCGCATCTTGCCGCCGGCCACCGCCGCCACCGCTTCAACCTCAAGAATATTTTATATTACATTTATTTTACTGAACAAAAAAATAAACTAATGTATTTGTAGAGTTTTTAACCAAACAACTCTAAAGTAATTCAAATACATTGCATTCATTTTAAGATGTATTTCTTTAATGTATTCTTTTTTTAGGAACCAAAGAGCCCCTAAAGTTTTACTATTTTTAGGTTGAAAACAATTTGACTCTCTCACATTGAAACATTTTTTTATTGTTTGAAAAAAAAAAACTATTTTGGATTTTTATTTAACAGCTAGAATTGGAATATAACTTCATTCATTTAGAATTTTTAAGTTTGGCATAAAAAAATAAAAATAAATAATAAAATAATAATAATAATAATAATAATAATAATAATAATAATAATATAAAGCGTTTGGCATATCGAACATGATAAGGTTCTTTTACGTAATTACTGAGATCTGATTAATTGTACTGTCCGATACAGAGCTTGAGGGAATAATTCAAGTTAATTCTGCTCAATTGGGTTGTGGGTGTGAGTTGAGTCAAGAAAATGAGTTAAACCCTTTCCAATTGAGTTAACCCTGAGTAAAGGAAGGAATCGGTTGAGCTTCGATCCGTTGGATCTAGCCTTTTTTCTCGTTGGATGGGCTCACTTGATTGCGTTCTTCTTAGACTCTTGGAAAACCGTTGGATCCGTGTAATGACCGCCCTTGGATCTTTGTTTTGATCACGTTTCCTTTCCTTCCGAGGTGAGTGGAATAGATGTTGCCTCTGACGCTTGATCTTCGATGGTTTGATGGTGGAGTGGAAAACAGTGTCGCATCGGTGGCAAATGCGATTCGGATTGAATCGAGTAAACCTAATTCATTTGCTCATTGCTGTGCGCCGCTTCGGGTTCTAGGTTCGAGGGAAGATCGAGGGAGAAAGAGGAGATCACTGAGTCGATCCAAGGAAGATCCACCGCAGAAGGTCCCGAGATGCCTAACCAGGAGAGAATTTGGAGGAGATCCGGGATTTCATGCCGTGTTTTTTTCGGTTTTCCACCGTGAGAATTGAGCTGAGGGAGAGAAAGACCAGAAAGAGGAGAAGAAGAAATTAGAGAGGAGTTCTTGAGATAAATTCTTCAACCCTTTCTGTGATTTTCTCGCCTATTTATAGTCTTTGTTCTCGCTCTTCTAGAAGGTTTTTCTCTTTGTAACCACTCTCTTTAGAGTCTTGCCTGCCGTAGTTAGTTAGACTTCTTGATCTTCATGCTATTAATCTTGTTTAGATGTCGGCCGTTAGATTTCTTGATCTCATGCTTATTAATCTTCGTTATCCTCTAGTTTGTTATATGTTATACTTTGATTCTTCTTGTAATCACTCTGGGACCGTCGTGATATTTTCTTTTATGTAGTCTGGAAATCCTCTGTAAAAGCTAATTATTTTATTTATTTACCTATTGATTTATTCTCTGTTTATTCTGGATCTTCTTCTGGCTAGTTGTTAATGAAGTCTTTTAGCCAATTTGGCCTTTTTTTTGGTCTCTGTGATGGCTTGGGGATATGTGTTCATATCATTACCCCTTCAGACCGACCTTGTCCTCAAGGTCAAATTGGTAAATTTCTTTTTATTTCTCAAATCCAAGAGGTATCTGCTTCGATAGCCTTCCCACCGTATTAATACTTCTTTGATTTGTTGATCTCCTCTCGAGTATAATTCTATGATCCAACATCTTGATTGGTCTAATAATCATTTGTCCTTCTCAATTGATTTGATAAGTGTGTGGATGTATAGTTGTATCTTCTTTGTAAGGTTTTAGGGATATATGAAAAACATTATGTATCCGCTTGGAGGTAGTTCCACTCGTAAGTTACTCTTCTATTTTTTGTGTAGCACTTTAAAAGGTCCATAATACCTTCTTTGTAATTTGGTGTATCACACCAAATTTGCGTAAGGTTGTATTTTGACCAATACCAAATCATTGACTTGTAATTGAATGTCTCCATGCTTATCGCCATTTGTTTCATTGCTTTGTTTGTTGTAAATTTGTGATCGTATGATTTGGTCTCTTTGTTGTAATATCAGTCTACTGACTAGTACTTGTAGCCCTCATATGGAATTAATGTAGGAGGAATTCTACCATAAACCGCTTGGAAAGGAGTCATTTTGGTTGAAGTATTGATGGATGTATGTTATAGAAAACTCGCAAATAAATTGTAAGTCTTAGTGTCCATAACAAAACTCTTTAGATCGTTCTAATATTCGTTAGTCACCTGTGTCCATCCATCCGTCTGATGGATGAGGATGTGGCTTAATGTAGTACCACTGAGTTTGAATATTTCTTGCCAGAAATTACTCATGAATATAGGGTCTCTATCAGCAATTATTCCTTTGGGTATCCCATGCAATTTGACAATGTCTGAAACAAATATATGGGCTATGTAGGCTGCTGTAAAACTGGTTGGTAAGGCTGAGAAATGTGCATACTTTGACAATCTGTCTACCACCACTAGTATAGCAGTTTTGTTATGAGACTTTGGTAGACCTGTAATAAAATCCATTGATACTTCTTCCCAAATGTTATGCATAAAGAGGTTGTAGTAACCTCGGCCTTTGAGTATCATATTTCATTTGTTGACATATAGGCAAGTTGCTATGAAATGTTGTATATCTTTTTCATTTTTTTCCAATAGAATTGTTGAGTAATTCTAGCCCATGTTTTATGAACTCCCCATGCCCTCCGGTTGGTGTAGAATGTAACTCTGATAATTAGATTTGAGATCGAATTACGCATATGACAATCTCGCTTTTATAGTATATTAGTCCTCTCGGATATTTATGTTTTGGAAACAATTGTGTCGCTATTTATTGCATTTTTTTGTAGTTCAAGATTTGTAGTTTCTTCTTTAATTTGTCGCATAAGACCATTGAATTTGAGTATATCGAGAAGTTTAATGACATTAAGGAGTCTGTTGATCCTAATCAAGTCCTGTTAAACATTTTTCCGGACGCACGCTGTTTTGTTTGTAATGCCCGGTTTATATTCAATACTATAATCATACCTAAGTTTGACTAAAATCTTTGTCGTGGGTTTGAATTGTTTGTCGATTAATTCTCTTATGCTTTGTTGATCGTTCGATGGTAAACTTATTTCCTAGCAAGTATTGTCTCCACTTTGCAACGCTTCTTATAGCATATAATTCTCTTGCATATGTTGATGTTTTTTTAAAGCGGTGAAAGTTTCTACAAGTAAGCAATTGGATGTTTGTTTTGTGTGAGAACCGCTCTATTCGCACTGATGCATCCTGTTTCAATGATAAATGGTTGAGCAAAGTTTGATATGCTATCGGTAATGTTGTCATTACTTGCTTTAATTTGATAAAGCTATTGTTGATTCTTCCTAATCAAATCGTTTGCTAACATAGATGTTAGGGGAAGCAAGCGCATAATTCTTGACAAATTTTACGTAACCGTTAAACCCAAAATCCTCTTAATTCTTTGAATTAGGTACCATGTTTGCTTGAATCTTGTTGGGATCCACTTGTATGCCTTGGGATAAGATGTGACCTAAATATTCTTCTTGTACAAATGAACATTTTGAGGGTTTAATAAACATTGAATCTTTGTTTGAGTTGTTTCACTTCTTGTAGATGATATTGATGTAGTTCTAATGTCTCAGTATGAGAATATCATCAAAAATACTAAAACAAACTTTCTTAGGAATGGTTTAAGGTATTCATTAAAGCTTGAAATGTTGAAGGTGCATTTGTGAGTCCAAAAGGCATAGCGTAAACTCATAGTGTCCTTCATGAGTTCTAAAGGTCGCTTTTATAAATGTCTTCCTTGCCATTCTTATCGGTGATATCGACCTTAGATCCAGCTTTAGAAAATACACTCCATATAACTCATCCATGAGTTCTCAGAGTTGGAATAGGGAATCGCCGTATAGTAACTTTATTGAGGGCTCTATAATCTACTGAACCTCTCTTTTGATTAATAAAGAAAGAGAAAGGACGATACTTTCTCGATTATACCACTTTCGATTTCTTTAATTAATCTTTCAATTCAGCTCAAAATGTGGATACTGTAATTTTTAACTCTCACATGAGTTCCATGTATGGAGATGATGGTCTATATCGCTTGGGGGTAAGCCTTTGGGTTTTGAAATAACTCGGTAAGTGTAATACTTGTTGTATTTCTGGCAATGTATTGAATTCTACTATAGAGGACTGCTTTCCTCTATTTGACTCATTTGAAAGCATGATAATATTTCTTCTTGTCGCAACTTAGTGAACCCGATGAAGGGAGATTCGCCCACTGCTGTCAGATTTCCTTGTAATTGTACTAATTATTAATGTAGAATTTCATTGTTAGCTTCTTGTAATCAAATGTACATTCACCCAACCGCTCTAACCATTGAACCCCAAAACTATATCGCCTCCTTGCATGGTAGCAGAGAAACTGTAATAAAAGTATTGCCTTGTAGTTGAATAGGAGATTAGAACATATGCCCGAGCATTTTAAAGTTTCCCATTGCTAATACTTGAAATCTGTCGGAGTGATTTTAAAATCAATAAATTTTGCTAATTTTGATTGAATGAAATTGTGGGTAGATCCACCGTCAATCAAAACTTGTACCTTTTATTTCCAATTAAACCTTGTAATCTCAAGGTTCTGAGAATTGTAAATGCATTGAGGTGATTTCGTGAATTCTTCTTGATTTTGTATTTCCACTCATTTTCTGTAAATACCGGTCTTGGTCCTCATTGATTACTTAGAGTAAACATTTTTGATTTGCAAATATGACCTCTGTGATACTTCTCATCACAATTAAAACATAATCCCTTCTTCTTCTTTCATCCTTGTGTTGTCAATTTCATGGGAATGTTTTGTTTATTGGGTATTCCATTGTTTTGATTAATTCATTAGTGGGGTGGGCGGAAAGGTGGTTGATAGTTGGTTTTGTTTACTGTTTATGTTACTCAACAAGAGTGATAAGGTTCTTTAATTAGTTGATTTATGTTTGGGTGAGCTTGGAATAATTCGTTTGAGTTATTGCTCAATTGGGTTATATCTTGGTATTATATCTTCAAGTCATCCTCCATCAATTTAGCTATGAAAGCTTGCCGCAGGAGCTAGCAATGCTCTAACTTCCCTTTTATGTCTTGCCTTAAACCATTCAAAGCAACTCAAGAATTGTGGAATATCGATATTTGGTTTGCTAATTCCTCAAATTGCTATAAAATTGTCGACCGTTTTTTGTAATTTTGCAAGTTCACCCTTAAATCTCTATACAATGAGGGCCAAATCTAATAACTTGCTCTTTAAATTGTGTCCAAGAGTGTAATTGGTGATTAAGATGCATCCATTGGTACCAACTTAATGCTGGTCCGTCCATGTAAACAGATGCTATTAAGAATTTTTGGTCTTCGAGAGGCTATAATATTGAAAGAATTGGTGCCTTAAACCAACCTCTAGGATTCTCTCCATTGAATCTAGGCATGTCTACTTTCACTAGCCTATTGTTGTTTTGAGTTTGTTGTCTAGGAGGAAAAGAGATTTGAGTGAGGTTGGGTACATACGTGATTGTTGTTGTTCTTGTGCATTATTTTCCAATTTTTCTTCAATTGAAGAGAGTCTCGGATACATCATTGAGTATCATAGTGATGGATTGCATTTGATTTGTGTTTTGTGTTACATTCCTCAATAGTTTTGCTGTGTGTCTTGTGCCTTCAGCCATTGTTTGAGTTGTGGGATCTCAACGAGAGCACCAATGATAAGGTTCTTATATACCGAGATGATTAACTGACTTGTGACATGTGAGCTTGAGGAATAATTGAGTTAATTTTACATTTCGCTTTCAGGTTCATTGGGTGTGAGTTGAGTCAAGAAAATGAGTTAAACCCTTTCCAATGAGTTAACCCGGCCGAAAAGGAAGGAATCGGGGAGCTTCCGATCCGCTGGATCTAGCGCTTTTTTCTCGCCGTTGGATGGGCTCACTTGGATTGCGTTCTTCTTAGACTCTTGGAAACCATTGGATCTGTAATGATCTCGCCTGGATCTTTGTTTTGATCACGCGGTTTCCTTTCCTTCAGGTGAGTGGAATTACGATGTTGGCCTCGATCGGTTTGATCTTGGATTAAGGATCGGGATGGTTTGAGTGGAAAACAGTGTCGCATCGGGTTAATCGATTTATTGGATCAATCAGTAAACCCTAATTCATTTGCTCTATTGCGTTCGGCCATTCCGCTAGGGTTCGAGGGAAGATCGAGGGAGAAAGAGGAGATCCTTACCGGCGATGGTCGATCCAAGGAAGATCCACCGTAGAAAGGTCCCGTGAGATGTCAACCACTGAGAGAGAATTTGGAGGAGATCCGGGATTTGCCGTCTGTTTGGGTTTTCCCGGTTTCCACCGTGAGAATTGACAGAGGGAGAGAAAGACCGGAGAAAGAGGAGGAGAAGACTTGAGAAATTAGACGAGGAGTTCTTGAGATAAATTCTTCAACCCTTTCTGATTTCCTCGCTCTATTTATAGTCTTTGTCGCTCTTCTAGAAGGTTTTTCTCTGTTGCTAATTCACTTATAGAGTCTTGCCTCTTGTGTAGTTAGTTAGACTTTGATCTTCATGCTTTAATCTTGTTTAGATGTCTTGCCGTTAGATTTCTTGATCTCATGCTTATTAATCTTATGTTTATCTGGCTAGCTTGTTATATGTTATACCTCTTGATTCTCATGTAATCGTGTCTGTCTTTGTGATATTTTCTTTTATGTATGGAAATCAAAAGCTAATTATTTTATTTATTTACCTATTGATTTATTCTCTGTTATTACGGATCTTCTTCTGCTAGTTGTTAATGTCTTTAGCCAATTTGGTTTATTCTTTGGTCTCGATGGTTTGGGGATATGTGTTCATATCATAACACATATAGTTAGTTCTTTTACTAATAAATTTTAAAATATATTCGAGCTTAAATTGATAAAATATGTTAAAATTAAACTTTTGAAAAAAATTCTTATATATGTTATAATCTTTTTTTTTGGTTGAGATTTTGATGAATTTAATCACAATTCAATATTATTTTATTCACATATTAAATAAAATTAAAAATTATATAAAAATAATAAAACTCTATTAGAAAAATAAAATTTATAATATTGATGATAATTGATGACAATAATGAAAATGAAGATCACTTGAATCAGTTAAAGAGGTTCTAGTGGGATATACAAAACTTCAAGATGCTTTAATGAAAAAAATTTGTATATTAGAACTATTGAATTTATTATAATTATTTATCATCATATAAAAAATAAAAATTGATAAGTATTTCTGTCATACTTAGTAAATTTATTTTAACAATAGTATAATTAATGAGTAATCAATCAAAATTTAGATTATATTTTTATTAAAAGAAATTCGATAAATTTAAAACTATCTTAATGAAAAATTCGATCAAACTATTTCTGATAACCGGACTAAGAAGGATCAATGTTGTTTGGCTTTCTCAATCCTTTCACGATTATGTTTGTTTGCATAATTGATGCAAGAGGAAGCTGGATTTTTCTCATAATCATGGATGAAAACTAATTTTTTTAAATTATGCTTATGGAGAAATAGACAAATAGCCCTTTATTTCGAGTGCTTAGAGGAAATTTTTTTTTTGGGCTTGTTTAATAATAATAATAATAATAATAATAATAATAATAATATAATCCGAACACAAAATGAAATGAAAAACAATTCCATAGATACTATATAAATTCGTGATAAAAAAAAAGTATTATAAAGAGAACCTTCTTCAAATAGAAGCCCAACGAGGCTAATGAAAATTGTATCATGAGGAGATGAGCTTCTTGTGATGCATTTTGAATTTTTTTTAAAGTCGGATAATTTTTAAATTAAAAACTATATAAAAGAGGGATCTTAATTCCTTTAAAAAATCAATTTATATTTATTTATTTTCAATTAATTTTCTAAAATATTAAAACTCTTGTTTTATGTAATGTAAAGGAATATAAGAGTGTTTAATTTCTTTTATTTCTAATACTTTAATTAAATAAAATTTGAAATTTTGTTAATTTAATCACAAATTGAAGTTTACATTTTGTTCATATTATATATATATATATAGAGAGAGAGAGAGAGAGAGAGAGAGAGAGAGTTTACCCTAAATTTTTATTGAATAAAAAACATTTAAAGGATAGAAGAGACAAGATAAAACTTACAAACTCAAAGGAAAATTAAAGATGAAAGAAATGTTTATAAGATCATGAGGTCTCAAAAAGATAATTTATAATGATTTTATCACAATAAAGTTAAACTCACAAAAATTTGAAGAATAATCATGAATATACCAAAATATAAGATCTTAACAAAAGCAAAGAGATAGATCATCAAATTGGTAAATAAATTTTATTGTATTGCATCTAATTGAAGATTTCATCATTGAAAAAAGAAACATTGAGTCATGTTTCAAAAATAGATCATCTAGGCACCAAAGCAATTATGGAGGTGGTAAGTAACTACCATCCGATACATATAAGATATGCTACACCAAGTCAGCAGAATGATCAAATGAAAGTAATAGCAATTCAAAATAATCACATCTCAAAGTTTCCCGCCAAAAATCTAGCATTAAGTTCTTAAAATTGACCCAAACCATAAATTTAATCTTTAAAATGATGGTAGAAGAGTTGCTAGAATGTCTATTAAATTTTCCACTACTCTTTTCTCTCCAAATGAAATAACTAATGCAACAAATTGATATAAAGTTAAAATATTTGATGAAGAAGTGTGTTTAAGGTTGCTAACATGATTCAAAATTTATAGAAAAGAAGAGTTAAGCAAAAATGTAGCTGTCCAAGATAGTCAACCTTTTAAAACCACATTAGAAAATCCGCATTCAAAATATAAATTATAAATAGAATCTGAGGATGCGCCACAAAATATGCAATAAGTATCAATAACTAGATCTCAAGATAATAGAGAGTTAGAAATTTTAAGGCATCCCTTTAAGGCTAACCAAGAGTATAAAAATTATCTAATAGAGTATCTTTATGCTAAATTGATTTATGTAATCATATCATAGTCAAAGAAAAATAAAGAATCTCAATAATAGACTGAAATGAGGGGTTTTCCATACCATTCCACAAAAGATAGCTCATAGGATAAAACACCTTGATATATTTAATAATATTCCAAAAGTGAAGATGAGATGAAATAAAAAGTAAGGTCCAACTAGAGCTATCCAGAGCAATAGATAAACATGAGTTAGACTTAAAATTAAAGATAGCAAAAGGGGTGAGATCCAATATGTCCCAAATTCCTCTATCATTAAGCCATGGATCCAAAACTAGCAATTTTTTACAATCATCGCCAATAAAAATAGTGAACTTATCTTTAAGATTACTAGCTATTTTGCTAAAGAGATAGATACCTTGTAAGGAACCATTTAGAGAGAATGTTGTCATTATTGACACACATACTTGGTAGAGATACATAGCTACAATAAGATTGCCAAAATAACATGACATATTGTCACCAAATACTTTGACCCATGATATCGACATCAATGCCAACTCTAACATTACCCCTAAGGTTAACACTCAATGCTTGATATAGCCATTATGGTCAACATTCATGTTTACCAATAAGGTTAGCATCCACAATCAATATCAATGAGGATCTGTGAATGCCATGAAGTCATCATCTTTCAACACCAATGTTAACACTCATTTTAAGGGTCATTGATCAGTCACTAATAATGTTATTGTACCGACACCAATATTAATGTGTTAAAACTAACAACATCATCACCCATCGTCAATACTAACTTATATGCTCATTACACCAACAATCTCCAATATGATTAATGTTTATTATAGATATTATCATAGTTAATTATCAATGATCCTAAAATAAATACATGATGTTTCTACTGAGATCTCAATTAAGAGAAAGAGCATCTATTTTTTTTTAAGAATGTTGAGTGATAAATTGTAAAATATTTGATTCTAATTTTTGATTTTAGGAAAAAAAAATTGTGTTTTGATTAATTGATTGGACATAAAATTCTTTCACATTTTAAAATAAGTCATTAAAATTTTTAAGGAGTTATAAAATCATTTATCAATTACAATATATATATGAGTTATTATTATTTCAAAGGAAAAAAAAAATCAAAGGACTTGAAGTTTAATAATATATGAGTTATTAAAAAAATTTAATATATATTTGATGGCTTAAATTGATAAAATATATTAGGTAAAATTAAACTTTTGAGAAAGTTTTTCTATATGTTATAAATTTTTTTTTTGAGAGTTTGAGTGAATTTAACACAAATTGATATTATTTTGTTTACATATTAAATAAAATTAAAAACTATAACAAAACTCAATTAGATAAATAAAATTTACAATGCTGATAATAATTGATGACAATATTGAGAATGAAGATCCCTTGAATCAGTTAAAGAGGCTCTACTCGGATATACAAAATGTTAAAACTCTAGTTTAATGTAATATAAAGAAACATAATAATGGCAGTGTTTAATTTCTTTTACATTTCTAATACATCTAGTTAAATAAAATTTGAAATTTTAAGTTTTTTAAATCAGAAGTAATTGAAGTTTGTATTTTGTTCATATATATATATATATATATATATATATATATATATATATATATATATATATATATATATATATATACACACGAACAAAATTAAGAGCTTACCCCAAATTTTCATTGAATAAAAATGTTTAAAAGATAAAAGAGACAAGATAAAACTTACAAAATCAAAAGAAAAATTAAAGACAAAAGAAATATTTATAAGAACATAGCGGGCTAAAAAAAATAATTCATAATGATTTTAGCATAATGAAGTTAAACTCATGCAAATTTTGCAGTATAATTTTGAGATTATTGCCAAGAAAAAATTGAAAAGTAAATCATAAAACCACATGGGTATATCAAAATATTGAGATCTTAAGAAAAAGCATAGAGGTAGTTCATAAAATTGGATTAATAAATTTTATTGTGTTTCATGTAATTGAAGATGTCATCATAGCCCCCGAAAAGGAATGTTGAGCCATATTCCAAAAATAGATCATCTAGGCACCAAAGCATATATGAAGGTTGTAGGTAAGTAGCTACCAATCCAATACATATAAGAGAGGTGCCACACCAAACTAGTAAAATGATTAAACAAAAGTAATAGGAAATCAAAGTAATCACAACTCAGAGCTTACCACCAAAAATCTTGCATCCAGTTTTTAAATTTAGCCTAAACCACATATTTAATATTTAAAAAGATGGCAAAAGAGCTACTAGAATGTCTTTTCTGTCGAAATGAAATAAGTAATACAACGAATTGATAAAATGTAAAAATTCTTGACGATAGAAGAAGTGAGTTTAAGGTTATTAACATAGTCCAAAATCTGTGGAAGAGAAGGGATAAGCAAAGTAGTTATCCATGATAGACAGTCTTTTAAAACCACATTAGAAAATCCATATTCAAAATATAAATGTGAAATAGAATCAGAGGATGCATCACAAAATAGGCATTGAATATTAATAACAAGACCTCCAATTAATAAAGAGTTGGAAATTTTAAGGTTAACCAAGAGAATAAAGATTGTCTGATGGAAAACTTTTGTACCAAGTAGAATTATATAATCATACCATAGTTGAAGAAGAATAAAAAAACCTCAATAATAGACTGTAATGAGGGGTTTTGCCACACCATTCCATAAAATATAGTTCATAGGACAAAATACTTCGATATATTTAATAATATTCTAAAACTTAAGATGAGATGAAATAAAAAGTAAGTTCCAATCAGAGCTATCTAGAGCAATAGATAAAGAAGAATTAGAGTTAAAATTTAAGGTAGCAAAGGAGGTGAGATCCAAGATGTCCCTAATTTCTCTATCATTCTGCCATGGATCCCAAACCAGTAATGTTTAACTCCCATCACCAATAGAAATAGTGAACTTATCTTTAAGAGTATTGACCATTTTGCTAAAGAGATAGATACCTTGTAAGGAACCATTTAGAGAGAATGTTGTCATAATTGACACACATTCTTGGTACAGAGCTTAACACATGCCTATGTCAATAAGATTGCCACCTATTATAACTAATAACATTGACATTATTCTCACAAAAACTGTTGACCCATGATATCGACATCAATGCCAACTCTAACATTACCCCTAAGGTTAACACTCAATGCTTGATATAGCCATTATGGTCAACATTCATGTTTACCAATAAGGTTAACATCCACAATCAATATCAATGAGGATGTCTGTGAATGTCATTGAAGTCATCATCTATTCTGAACACCAATGTTAACACTCATTGATGGTATCAAGGTCATTGATCATAGCCACTAATAATATTGTTGTTTGTCATTGACACTAATATTAATACAGATTGATTCCAATTATATCATCACCCATCCTCAATACCAACTTAGATGCCCCTTACACTAACAAATTTATTGCTCTATATTACTACCTAGTTAGACACCAATAATCTCCAATATGGTTAACGCTTATTATCGCTAGTGTCATAGATATTTGCCATTGATCTTAAAATAAATGCATGAAGATCTCAATTAAGAGAAGATGTATCTTTTATAATCAACGAGTTAGGCTATTAAGATCTTTTCAATTGGACCAAATGATTAGCCTTTTTTTGTTTTATTTTTTGAGCTTTTAACATGAAAAATTTTATATCTCTTATAAGCTATTCTAATCTTATCTTATTTGAATATATGTAAGACTTTTATGCAATATTAAAATAATAAAAACTCTTTTTATTACTATGAATATTTTAATACACTAAAATAAATATAATCTAAGAGTTATTTAATTATCTATGTATTATACACCCTCAAAATAAATATAAAAAATAAAATAAAATTATCTTAAAAGTAAAGGAAATTCTATTCTAAAGTGTTAGAATTATTAAATTTACTATAAAATAAGAGTGATGCATTAATAATTAATTTAATTTAATTTTGTATTTATATACCCTAAATTCACCATTTTTATATCCTTTCCATTGAGAAATTTAATTCGATTATCTGAATTAATTTTTTATAAAAAATCAATATAGTTAAAATATAAAAAAATGACAATAGGTGTCATATAAATTTATATTTTATATAATTAAATGAATAAAGAAATATAAAATAGAATCTACATATTTTGTTTAAAAATATTCCTTCTTTCATCCTCTTAAGTTCGTATGAATCTTTTTTTTTATTATTATTTGAAATATTGAGCCTTAATGTCAAATTAAACTCTCGCATCCTGTTTTGACTGCCTCACGTTGAGAGTGAAGATCCCAGCCGATGGGACCCATAATCTTACATAGTTCGTATCAACATGGTTGTGAAAATCGGACATGACATAGAACCGAAAAATAGAGAGGTTCAAGGTTTAAAGGTCAAATCGGGGTTGAACCGGATGATATAATAAATATTAAAATTATCTAAATGAGATTTAAATGATCAAATAATCATATAATATGTGCAATTTGAGAGAAATGAATTATAAAATACAAATCATATGTAAAAAAATATCCTGCAATTTTAAAGTTAAATGCATTAATATATAAATACATTTTTGTAGCCATGATAATTCTTTGAAATAACCCATTGTAGAGCTTCAAGGAATAGCTTATCTAAAAAAATTGAAATTAAAATAAAATTAGTAATTTGGCATCAACTATATAAAATATATAAGCAAAATATAAACAAAACTAACAACAGAAAGACATTGTAAATTATGATGCATAACACTTAACAATTAAAACTAATAAATAACAAGTCATAAAAAAATTGACATATTAATAATTCAATAAAAATGATATGTTACGTATCAATAATTTTGTATTCTTTAGCCGAAAACTTCCTCTAAAAACTAAAATATCAAATACATATTAAAATTTATCTCTAAAATAAGTTCAAAAGAAATAGATTCTAGTTAAATATATTAAAATTCATCTCTAAATATTGTTTCTTCAAATGATCCTCCATCAAAAGCTGCTTCCCGAAAGTTTGTCTCCCAATCAACTCCAAAAGCTTCTAAAATATCATGTTCAGGTGTTTCATGTCTTTCATTTGTTGCCCAGTTTCTTCATTACTCTCATTAGTATCTATAAATCACATATACAAAATAAATTATTTGTTCATCTTTATAATCAACATAAGTATAATTTAATTAACTTACTATTAGTTGTTATATTGGATGCTATATTTACTCCTTCAATAATAAGAATGACATCAACTTTATATATTTAATTCTCTAAATCATCATAATTTAATTCAAGAGTGCATTCTTCATCAACTATCCAAAAATCTATTGTCTCAATACTCGAATAATTCAATTGATCATAATTTCTTTTTTTAAGATGAAACATATCAAATAAACATAAAATTTTAGATAAGTATCAATGTTAAGAACTTAAGAATAATAGCATAATAATAAAAGATTAAAAAAAGCATACATGTTCCTCAAATTAAGATTATAATGAACATAGAAAAGATCATTTAACCTCTGGTGTTTCAAATTATTTTTTCTTTTTGTATGAATTTGTTCGAAAATACTCCAATTTCTTTCACACCCGGAAGAAGAAGTTTGGCTTAAAATTCTAATAGTCAATTTTTATAAATTAGGAGCACTAGAACCAAATATCTTCCACCATTCATCTACATATAAAAATTTAATTAACCTCAAAATTATAAAATATGTCAAAAAAAGATAATGAGATACAATGAAAAATAAATGAATTTATGAAAACTCACTAACCAGGTTGCATTTCTTTGGCCATAGTGAGTGCAATCGGCTTCCCAAACTTTCTAAATTATCCCGATATATTCTAACTTAATTCATTGCTAATTTAGGCTTGGGATATATATCTTTATTTCTAATAAGTTCAATTAATCTTTGCATAACTTCTGATTTTTGACAGTAATTCTCTTGATCATACTGAAAATATGGATTTAAGAAATAAGCAGCTGAGTAAATACCTTGGCGGAGTTGTTCATCCCATCTTTTATTAATAATATAAGTATATGACTTATACAATCTTTTAACACCTCTAAACATTCTTTTAAGTGTCTTTCTTGTTCTATACATGCCATCATAAACATAACCAATAGATGGTTTTTCGTCTGAATCAACAACTCACAATAATCTTATTAATGGTCCTGTTATTTTTGACATGATTAAACAATCATTCCAAAATTTATTATCCATGATGATAGAAGATGCTTCTTTTTTTAACAGTTTTTGCTAACTTTGAATCCACATAATGCTTATTATAGCAAGAGCTTGCAAATCATGTTTATGATCATATACACTTTTCAAAGTAATAAAAGTTATTGCAAAAATAGTAGCTCTTGCGTCTTATTTTCCACTCTTGTCTTTTTCTCAACAATGATAATAGGAAAATATGATTGTAAATTAATATTGTTATCTTGATGCCTTCTTAGCAAGATGCACTACATGAGAAAAGCTACAAATATTTTTAGAATCAAATTCAAGCAATGTGCTGCACAAGGAGACCAATAAATATTCTCGTACTTTTCATGCAATAACTTTCCAACCTTCTTATAATTTGCTGCATTATCAGTCTCAAGTTACACAATATTTTTTGGACTTATCCACTCAACTACTTCAGCAAATAAAGAACAAAGAGTTGTAGCATCTTTCTTAGTGTTAGAAGCATCAATAGATTTTAAAAAATATACTCCTCATGGACAATAAACTAAAAAGTTAATTAATGTTCTATTTTTAACATTTGTCCATCCATCAGCTATTAAAGTGTATCATGTTTTTTTTTCCAACAATGCCTATAAGATTAAACTAGAAGTTTACATTCTTCTTTGAAATCCCTCAATAGATTAATTCTCATTCTATGATATGATGAAAGTTCATAACTCGGTACAATACAAGTATTGTATCTATAGCTTTCTGAGCAAATGACGAATTTAAAGCATTGAATGGAAAATAACTGTCAAAAAACCATATAACAATGGCCATGTCAACTCTCTATACTGTTTATTTAGATGCCAAAACACTTTTTAAAGATAGTTGTGACCCAAGTTTTATTCATGGAGCAAAGTAAGCATCAATTTCATCTACTTTTCTTTTTTAATTAATGTAATTCTTTATCATGTGTAGTTGATGATTGTGATTTGGATAAATAAGAGCCTCTCTCTTCTTCAATAATATGTTGATTATAAGGATACACACTCTCTCTATCTTCTTGTGTATCTTACTTTTTCTGAGATATTGCTTTTAAATTTTCTTGTATTTGAAAGTGAATATGATGTGAAACTTTTTTCCGTGGACCAATGTTCTCATTAACCTCTGCTAAATATTGCTTCATTCTATTTATGCTTACATTGTATATTAGTCACAATACTTATATTCTTTTTCCTATTTGGACATCTAGATTCACTAAAATGATTCCAAGCCGGATCTATTTTCTCACTAACATTATGGAAAGAAATAAAATTTTGACTTTCAGAAGGCTACATTCTAAATATAAAAAGGAAAATAAATGTTGAATAATGAAAGAGAATGTGAATAAATAAATTATCAAAATACATCCTATAAGAAGATGAATTGGTTCATCAAAGCATGAACTTATCATAAATCCATTCATATAAATTTAAAAATGATTATATATAATAAAATCAATTATGAACTTGTATGAGAGAATAACATACACATAATATATATTACCTATAATATTTATGAAGTGTCAAGAAAAAATATAAGATGAAATTAAGAAATTACTGAATATCATCTTGAATCTTGTTTGGATGATGCATCTTGAATTTCTCCGACCATTTTCTAGTCCTGAAATTCCAAAATCAAACAAATAAATTTTGCAATTTTCTATGTGGGGACTGGGCAAGGGATCTCAGCTACCATGCGAAAACTTTCCCGATCGTAAATCAAGGGCAAATCAGTAGATTCTTTGAACAGGGATCGGTTCTCGGGTTCCTCAGTTAAACCGCCAATTTTGTCCGGTATCCCCCGATTCTTTATTGCGGCAATTTTTTGAATAATCTGGATATTATGAATCTAAAAGCGAATGAAAATTTTTTTTTGGTACAAATTCCGCTACTCAACTATTGGCTCTGAGCCTCCAACGGTTGTCACTCACTTTCCGTAATTCACTGGTGCAAAGTATCACACATCAAAATTCATGAAAAATAAAATACAATTGCTTTGAGATTAATAAAAAAACCAGAGAGAGTGAAGAGCACCAAGCCAATTATTCTTTGGCCTTTCACTTCAATGGTCTTGGTTGCATAAGATTTTGCTATCAGTAATAATATAGAGAACTCCACGTAGAAATTAATAAATTGTTCTGTACTTCGAAGATTAAACCAATAATGTTGATTAAAACCTTATTATTAAATAAGAATAAATAATAAAAAGTAATGATTAGTTGAGATATTCTTGAAAATATGTAAATCATGATACGAAGAGTTTTTTTATTTTAATTTTTATATAATATAATATAGACTTGTTGAAAATTTTCAACGTGGATTCATATATAAAATTAATTATATATTAGGTACTATTTTATTTTTAAACCTATTAATTTTATGGTCAAATAAAGATTAATTAGTTTTAGACTTTTGAGACATCTTATTAATTTTATATGGAATTATTATATATAGAGATGAAATATTTTATTTTATTTTAATAATGAACTGAAATATAATGAGATATACATAAGTATAAATAGGGTAATGATCCTCATTTTAAGAGGTTGGTTTTTATTTTTTCACATCATCTTGAGTGAAAAAATGCTCTCTCTCTCTCTCTCGAACACCCTTTAGAAGTGAGGCCAAAATAATTACTTTGGATTCAAATATGATTAAATCTTCTTTATGATTTGACATGAGATCCGGGCTAGATAAATTTATTTTTATCTTCATATGTTTCTAACAAATGGTATTAGAGCCTCTATCATATTGAATCATTGAGAAATGAATTTCTCTTAATCTTTTATATTAGGTATTCAAAAATTTTAGATGAAAGTATATAATTCAATTTTTTTTTGTACATAAAGAATCGATATCATTTAGATCACTTCCATTCTTGATTTTGAATAAAAGAATATAGCAAAATTTTTTTTCTATTTTACTTTGATCGCAATTGCAATTTTCATATAATCAATGTGTTTATTCTTGCAATTGTGACTTAATTTAAGAAATAAAATTCATATTTGATCATATGAAATTGATTTTCTCATATGCATCCTTGATTCTTCTTCAAACGTGACAATGTTATTATTTACATATTAATAATTTGAGAAAGTAAAGAAATTATATTTCTCATATTTTGTTATTAATTATATTGATTTATTATTATTAAAAAAAAGGAGTTAAAGAATACCATGACCAAATTTGTTTTATTGTTTTTTATAATTAAATTAATATTTATGTTTATATTAAAATTTTTAGTTTTATAAACATTTATATTTAAAGTCTTGAACGGCTACACAACACTCAAAATTAAGATTTTGAATAGTGGATGTTTCAATTTATTTTATTTATAGCTGTCATAATATGAACCATTTTATCTACTTAATACTTATTTGTGAACTGTCACATATTTATCCAAAAAATAAATGTCTTCAGTTAATATCAATTTCTAGCTTGTATATATTTGCTTTATATGCAATTAATTCCAACGGCTCGTTAATTTTTTTTTTTTATAATGAAGTAACAGTAATTGCTTGCTTTTAATCCATTTAATTCCATTCAATTAACTCATGTTTATTGTAAATGAATTAAATGATATTCATGTAATATAGATTAAATCTAATTGATGGATCAATAATATGAATGAAATAAAGCCCAAATTCGATTATTATAATCCAAGTTATATATTATATATAAATAATTTATATATTTCTAATTAATTATTTGAATGTACACTTTGCTGTCGTTACATTCAATATCTTTATTTACAAATTTCATGATATAATTTATATATTCTTATAATAAATAAATAGATAAATAAAAATAGCTAGATTAATTAGTATAAATTTAAACTAATTATTTTGAATAAAATAGTTGTTGGAGTGATATTTATATTTATTGTTTTGAAATAATTTAAATTAAAATAATATGTCACCAAAGTGATCTCTATTATTTCAGTTTATTTAATTTTGAAATATATGAATATTAGTTAAGGATTATATTTAAATCTATGCAAAAAATAATAGGCCCCAAGGAAGATTATTTTTTTTGCAATATTAAATATGTGATAAATTTATCTTGTCGTATATAATATGTCTCTAAAGATAGGCATATCATTCAATTTTTATTATTAATATTTGTTATTTGTAATTTTAAGAGTACAATTTACAAATTATTATTTTTGTCCAAAGACTAAATTTCAATGTTGTGTTAGGTATCTTATATGTGTCAATCTTATTAAATATTTCATTTCACGCATATATATTGTTGATATTTTGTTTACATTATATATGTATGAAATGATAATATTATTAATTGTGAGTATTTTTTCTTTTTTAGGTTAATATTTCTTGCTTTTGCCAATTTGAATAACTTTCTAGTGTTTGACCTAGCATTAAAATGGAAAGTACATATCAATAGTTCTTGGGTGTATGGATCTTGACTAATTTTGAATCCCTTCTTGTAGAAATCTTATTGAACAAAGGGCTAATTTGAAAAGTGGGAACGTTCGCATGAGTCTTGATCATGAAACATTCCATTCATCATAAGAGTGCAATGCACGAAGAGAAATGATAAAAAGTTTCTAAGCCAAATAGCGATCGTTTGGTTCTAAAAAGCAAGTACTATTCTTAGTAAACTCGTTTCAATGAGGTATAAATGCAATGGAAACATAAGAGAGTGTTGACCTCACTTTTAGAGTGAGTTCCTAGCTTTCTCATCAAAGATCTAGGACTCTTATAGACACTAAGAGCTCCTTAGTCTTAAGATACTTTTAGTGATTAGGTGAACACTTAACTAAGCTAGAGACTTAGAAGGTTTAGCCATAGAATAGGATATGCCTTGGGACTTAGGAAAACTTGCCTACCCTATAGCTAAATCCAACCCATACTTTCCTTCTCAAGCCAAACCTCAAATTCAAATATCAATTCAAACTCCAAATCATCAATCAAATTCCATGTCAAATGATTCAATCCCATAATAAAATCCAAATGCCAAAACCCTTCCTAATTCCTTTGATTTTGTCTCATGGATTTAGTCTTAACCAAATTCAAATCAATCCCAATTCATTTGGTTTTCTCAAATATCAATTTAATCTTAAATAAAATATCAAATCATAAATCAATTCTAAACCAAACAAATCAATCTCAAATTAAATCCAACACCAAAATTTCCTCTTAAGTCTTATGAACCACTCTCATAAACTTAGTCAGATATCAATCCAAACTATCCCAAACTCAATTGATTTTTTATAAATCAATTGTTCCTCATTTATATTCACAAATATAAATGAAACTCTCAATGACCAAAATAAATCAAACTAAATCAATTCCTCCACTTAAGCCTTATTGACCTACATCCTTAGGTTTGGTCAAATTTTCTTTTAAATTACTCCAAAATCAAGTGATTTTCTCATAACTCATTTATATCTTCATTTATATTTCTAAATATAAATGAAATATAAATCCAAAAAGCCAAAACTAAATCCAAATCAAATCAAAAATCCAATTCAAACCTTTTTTTAGCCAATTTCTTAAACTTGGCTAAATGCTGTCCAAATCAATTCAAAACCCATGGATTTCTTCATGATTCAATCATTCTTTCAATCATTATTCCAAATATAAACATAAACTATAATTATCAAAGCAAATCCAAGCTAACCCAAGCCAAACCCAAGTTAGTCCTTTTGACTTGAAATTATCATATGAACCAAAATCCATATGGCTTCAAATCACTTGCAATTGAATTTATATTTTCATCTCAAATCTATTTATCAATACAACTAAACTTGAATCAAGCCATGATCAAGTCAATTGACCCATTTAGGTCCACTTGACCCAAAGTGACTAAAGACTTTTTTGAGCCAAGTTCTCCAACAAAAATTTGATTTGCCCATCCAAAGCTAATATCATGATCAACAATCATCCTAGGTTAATCAATTGTCTTGAATTGGGTCAAACCAAGTCAACTAGCCCATTGACCAAGTCAACCTTTAGCCCAAATGAAACCTAAACTAGCTAAAACACACCATATGCCAAATTGACTGAAATATTTGGTTCAAACCAATTCATAATCAATGATTGAACATGACCAAATCCTCAATTAAGCCAAAACAACTACAATTGGTCATTTGACCTAAGTTGACCCAAATTAGCCTAAAATGCCAAAATTGGTCAAATCAGAATCCAACCCAAATTGATTGTAACCTTCATTTTGACAGTGTAGTTTGGAATAGTGGAATCACTAATGGTTCAAGTTCATTCTAAATTGATTGTTGAACTTGACCGAAGCCATTATTGAGCCAAATTTGACCAATTGGTCAACCTAACTTCAAATTGACATAAAGGGTCAAATTAGCCAAAATCCAAATTAATTCTAAATTAAACCAAACCAAAGCAACCAATCATTTTCATTTAGCCAATTGAACTTGACTCGACACTTAATCCAACCCAATTTGGTCAAATTGGTCAACTTGACCCATTTGACCTATATGAACCCAAATGAGCCATAATCAAATCCAAAGAAATTTGAGCCAAACCAATGACATCAATACACTCCAAATAGTCATGTGAACTCGATCCAACCCTTGGTTTGACCCAATTTGATAAATTGGTCAACTTGACCCAACATAATCCAATTTAACCTAAATAGGTCAAATCAAGCCAATCAAACCAAATGAACTCCAAACCACTTGAAATTTGGGCTAACCCACTTTTGACCCATTTCAAATCTGCCTAAATGAAACCCATAGCTAAATGATCACTTTGCTCTTGGATTTAGGACATCCCATGAGATAAGACACTTACACTTTTGATCATTTCCTCCCCTTGGCCAGTTGACACCCATTCATAGGTCCACTTAGGCACCAAGGACCATGACTGACTTGACCTAAGTGTGGTTGGGTCGGCCATGACTCATAGGGAGGTGAAATCACCTCCTCATTCCCATTGGAGCATTTCAAACCACCAAGGACATCCACTACTCCCATGGCAGCCACCTCTCACCTTTCCTCCACTCATGTGAGGCCAAGTGGAGTGATTCTCAAATCGAACTCTCCATCACAACCATTGATCCAAGAAGCCAGCCATCACCACCATCCAAGCTAAGGAAGGAGGGGGTATATCCCCCTCATTCTCACTAAAACACACACACTCACACTCATTCAACTTAGACCAAAGAGAAATCCAGCCTCCCTTGCATTTCTGAGCTCCCCAAAATCCCCACTCTGGTTTTACATGAAATTGAAATAGGGGAGAAAACAAGTGATTCTCATTTCCCCATTTCACAACCAAAGTGCAATTAATTTGCACACCATCCTTGGACCTAGAGCCAAAATGAATCATTTCCTAAGCTTCATGGATGCGGGTGGAGTTCGATCACCGATTGCTTACATGCCGTGGGTTGGTCCTCCAAGCAAACCAAATCAAATCGTGCAGCTCAACAGGGCTTCATTTCTACCTAACGAAGCTTCCTCAATCATTGGAATCGTTGGTCACAAGCTTCGGCGAGGTATGCCATTAAAATTGATCATTGGCTCAAAATAGATTGGTCCTTTGTGAAGGAAACTTATCTCATGTGATATCCACCATTAGATGTGTTTGTTGTACTGAAGGTGTGGGATCAATTTGGGCTCCATCGAGCTCGGGTGAGCTCGGATCACATGATCGATAGACGATATCGTGCCCTCGGAAGAGGAGATAGATCACATCCGTTTCTGATTGGAATGGACGGTCCTAATCTGATCACACGTAGAACCCCTCTTTTCTCCTTCGAATCAGCGTTGTCGCCCAATCTTAGACATTCTTACCAAGCGATTTCACCGTTGTCCGCGTCAACACTTGATTTGATAACTTAAATAATCATGCCATGTGAAGATGCCGCCACCATGCCATGGGATTAGGGGTAATTAGGTTAATTAATATTTTTAATGTGAAACTTCCAAAATTCATAAATAATTGTAGAAAAATCTAAAAAATAAAAATGAGGGCTCATTTTAAAGGTATTTTAAAGAGGAATTCATTAAAATAATTATTAATTAATTTTGAATAATAATTTCTAATTAATTAAGATTTAATTAACAATTTAATTAACTTAATTACTCTCTGATTAATTATCCAATTAATTTTAAACTCTTCAGAGATGTTTAGGGGGATGAGCTCTGCCTCCCCTATTTTTCTTGGTATTTATTGGATAATTAATTAGGAAAATCAATGGATTAAGTCTTAATTACTCTCCTCACTTAATTAATGATAATTATGTAAATAAACAATAAATTAATCAAATTTTATTAGTCTAATTGATGAAGCATAGGAAATGGATTGACACCTCTTAATCCTTTCCTTAAATCATCTCCATTTTAAATAATTAATCAAAAAACACATCATTAATCAACAAAAATTAATCAAAATCCAAATCATATAACTTTAACTAATTGAAATGATTTAGATTAAGACTTTGATGGTTATAAAAGTTAAATAAACCCTTTAGTTTAATTAATCAATAATTATGAGCTAATTATATTAGGCCCCTTTATTTCTTATCATTGATTTAAATTCCATGGTTAAACATATGTTGGCTCATATATTTGGTTAATTATGTTAAAGTGGTATTGGGTAATTAATGGATTTAATTCACATAACCTAAACAAAAATAAAATCAACCTAATTAAAAAATTAAATTAAATTAATTCACACTTGGAAAATGGTTACTAGAAACCCTTTTCACATTTCTTAAGTCAATTCAAATTCAAAAATAAAAAATCTCCTTAAAGATTTTGATTCACTTTAAATGATCTTATTTTGTAGGATTATCTTTAGGAATTAGGATGAATGAAGTCATATGCTATCACATTATTTCTTTCCAAGCATGCTAAATATTATTTGCCATATGAAATCATACATTCATTTCTTTTGAAAAATCAATTAAATAAAATATTTCCTTTTATGTCAAATTGCATATTTTGGCTAAAGTTAAGAATATGAGGCTATTATCACTATTAAACCAAAATTATTTTCAAAACCCATAAATCAAAGATTATGAATGAAGTGATGCCACTTATAAGTACTTATAAGTTTGCATGCAACTATAGCATAAGATGTGTTTTATGTTACTTTCTTATTTTCCCTAACATGGATTTGAATAGGATTCACAAAGTGTATAGTTCATTTGAAAAGAACACAACACTTTCTTAAATCTATTTCTATGCATTTCTATGTTATGACTAAAGAAGGATTCTCACATTTACACATATAAATTATACAACCAAATCAAACACAAAAATATTTTGCATGATTCTTTATCCATTTGTTTCTTTTTGTACATTTACATGTATTTAAAAAATGTGGTATATTAGACATCCCTTACATTTTAAAAATTCTAAGTAGGTCTCATACCTTATGTAGTGTAGAAAATAATGAGACTCACTTATTGTCTTTTATATATGTAGATGTGCATTTTGTTAATGGATGAGAAATCCTCATTTTCTACATAATAAAGACATGCATTCATGGAATATCCAAAATTTCAAATCATATGTCTTAGCATTGATCATCAAGGTGTGCTAAAATTTGCATTGCATATATAGGTATGCTTAGGATTATTCATATGTATGATATACATAATGTAAAGAAATAAATGGGTGTGTGTCATGTGATAGTAATCCACCTTATTTAATCCTAAGATGCCTTTCTTATCGAACAGGGCTTTTTAGAGTAAATCTAAACTTGGGTTAATTAAAACACATAATAAAACATTCATTAAATGAAATTCATCAATCAATCTACCTTAGAAATATTTTTAAGGTGGATGAACATTCTCTTTTCTTCTTCATAATATTTAGTAACTATGTAGGTTCATTCAAACTAAATCAAATCATCAACTAAAATTGACAAATCAATAAATCACTTAAAATGAACCATCCTCTAAATTGAATCCTTCACATTAGAAAACTTTAACCTTAAAGTAGTTAAGATAACAAAGCCTTAAATGGCACACACATTGATGTAATATTTTTTTTATTTGGATGTTAGGGTGCATGCGTAGTCACGGATGATAGGGTGATCCCAGCTAATCATATTTTTTTTTGGGGTTTGACTTAAGGGGCGTTGTGATAAAAATATAAATGTTTTTGCTGTGCAGGTTGCTTATACCCCTAAGTATAACCCAAATTAGGATAGGTGCACTTGGTTACCCATGTGTGGGGTGCTAAGTCCAAATTATTCATATAACTGCTTGAGATTGTATGGTATGTTTAGCTAATTTTTGTTTTGCAGGTTTAGTTAGATTCACTCTTGCTAATGGAGGGCTTTCACCTTTGCTAGAGAAAATGGCTTGACCTTTGAGAGCCATGGTGAAAACACACCTCCTTCTTTCTAATTTTGGCTCATAATCAATCTTCTCATGCATTAAGCATATGAAATTCCATTGCTCGTGTCAAATAAAAATGTCCAAAAATAAAAATAAAACTTAACAAAATTTATATTAGATTAAGTCATTTATTCACGCCCTTCATGATCTAGTCTCTTAGGGAGTGTGTTTAAGTACTTAGTCTCCTTTCTAAATAAACAACAGTCTAGCTATCTTGCAAAGCATAAGACTTACCTACATGTATTAAAATAGTAGGAGGTGTCAGTTGGCGGCCACTCCTAGGTGGTTGTAAGTCCAAGAGTCGAGTGGTTCAGCCTCTTTTGTGGAGGAAAACCATATACCCATTTTAGCCTTAAATTTAGGTCATGTTTTAGCCCTCGCCAAAGCTCCCTAGATTTAGGATCTGAGGTTGTTGTTTTTCTTTACAGGCTACAAGCATAAATCCTCACCTCTTAGGCATTTCCACGATCTTGTGTTGTGAAATTGAAAGCCCTAGATTTCTAATAAAAATTCAATTCAAACATATAATCCTCTTCAAATTTCAAAAATATAAAGCCCAACCATAGGATAGTTTGGGATGTTCACTAGGCTTCCTAGTATCATGAGCATCCCCTACTCATCTTCCTTTGATTTCGATAATAACTCTCTCCTTTTGATCAATCCCATTTGATTTTAAATAACCAATTTATTGATAGTCCTATCTTTGAAATCTTTAGAGACAATGGTCATTTACCTTAATCAAGAGTATTCTTAAGAAATCTCATTATTTAAGATATAATTAACTATGAGGGCTTACCTCCATAGGAAACTTAACGAACCCAATTTAAAATAAACCATGCTTTACTTTTCCATATAAAGTAGGGGAAAGATCTTTGGTACATTCGAAGATCTATTGTCCTAAGAAGTCCTTATTAGGCGATTAGGTCCATTGAAAGATGATGACTTCTATCTCTCAAGATAGTACATCATTTCTCAATGTCACACCCAATCACCCTAATAGCAACATCTACGAATCTATGTGGTGTACCAACAATGCATATTTTTTTCCATTCAATGGAAAATAAAAATACACCATGGTGCATCATTGAACATTATTAGTTTAAAGACCCTTGCCTGCTTGAGGATTGACAACTTTGAACTTCGAGGAGATCAGATGATGTTGAGAGGATTCAATGAGCAAGGCAAGAGGGCTTTAGCCTCCATAGTGTTGCCATTAGAGATAGATGACTGGAAGACAGAAGCCAAGTTCTACATAATTTATTCAGATACTTCTTTCACTACTTTGCTCGGTAGGCCTTGGATACATGAGAATAAGATGGTTCCATCCTCTCTACATCAGTGCATCAAGTTTCGAAGAGATGGAATCGAATACTGCCTCAAAAGAGACTTGAAGCTATTTTCAGTTAGGGAGGTCAAGATATTTGAGGACGTGACCTATATGAGGACGCGACCTACTATCTTTCTCAAAATTAGAAGTCTATTCTCATGAACTTGGACAGAGTTCAAAAATAAAAGAATCAAAAAATGAAGAAAAAGAAAAAAATGAAAAAGAAAATAAAAAAGAAAAATAAAATGAAAATACTAGTGAGCAAGAAATATACACTAAGGAAGAGGTAGAGCCTGAAGTTAGATTCCACCCACAGTTCATTCCTCCATATCAACACATGGGTAAAATGATTCGACCTCCACTAGGTAGAGGAAGACATAGATCCATAGACAGTTCTAGAGATGGAAGACCTCTTTATTGGTGGCCATCCAGAAGGAGCTATATTTTAGCTCATAAGAGTACCCCTACTATCCATATAGATTTGGAATCTAGTTTGGCGGATGAGTCTTATGTGGTTAGTATGCCAATCAAATCCTCTCAGTGAGTCCCTTTGGAGGTGACACTCGAGCCAAACAGTGATGAAAACCAGGCCTCCAAGCAAAGCATGAATGTGTCAGTGATATGTAGAAACGGTTAGGCAATGGGGAACCTTAGCTCTAACCAATTTCTTCTCAAAAGTTGAGGGTTTCAGTTAAGGAGAAGTCATCTGGCCAAAGAGAGGTATTTATTGGGAGCATCATCTTCAAGTCAGAAGCTGATGTAAAACTTGAGGATGATTCATATAATGATATAATACAATTGCCTTTTGATTGGTACTTGCATTATGTTCTTAACTTAGAAAAGAAGGGATTTATCTCACATACTTGGTCTAAACACAGGTCAGATTACTTTGAAAGGTTATGGGACAACCAGAGCAGACATTCTCAATCAAGACCAGGACCAAGATTTACCATAGTGGGTCCAGTCAATGATGCAACCATTGCCTAGTCATCATAAATCATTTAGAATCTGATAGCTTCTTTTTAAATCATGCTAACTCATATGAGGAGGTGTGTTTATAAACTTCAGATGATCCAAATGACTTTGAAGTCAAAGATGCACCACCAGAATTTGAAGAAGAGATCAGATCAATAATTAATGAACTTAAGGAGATCAACTTAGGGACAAAAGAAAATCCACATCTGAAATACATCAGTTCCTTATTTCATGAAGAAGAAACCAATGACTTAGTTAGGCAATTGGCCGAGTTTAAGGACTGCTTTGCATGGAGTTATAAAAAAAATGTCTGGTTTATCTCCTGACATAGCAGTCCACAAATTAGCAATAGATCATAATGCTAACCTCATCAAGCAAGCTCCTAGGCGCATGCGATTAGACATTGAACAACAGGTCATTTCTGAAGTCAAGAAATTATTTGATGCTTTCTTTAGTAGGGAAGAAAAGTATCCCACCTGGTTGGTGTTATCCCAATTAAGAAAAAGAATGGTCAAATTTGCATATGCGTCGATTTTAGAGATCTAAATAATGCATGTCCAAAAGATAAATTTTTATTATCAATCCGAGAACTGGTGGTAGACATTGCTTCATCTCATTCAATCTTCTCTTTCATGGATGGGTCATCTGGTTACAACCAAATTAAAAATGACCCTCTAGGATGAGAAAAATATTACTTTTTGAACCCCGATCGTAATCTATTATTATAGGGTCATGTCTTTCTATTTTAAAAATGCAGGTGCTACATACCAGTGGGCCATGACTCAAATTTTCAACAAACTCATTCATCATCAAGTTGAATGTTATGTTGATGATCTTGTAGTCAAAAGTAAAGAAAAGGAAGACCTTCTCTTTGACTTGAGAGTAGTTTTGAAATGGTTAAGGTAATTTAACCTTAAAATGAATCCCTTGAAGTGTGCATTCGAAGTAGCTTCATGAAAACTCCTTGGGTTTGTTGTCCAACACCGTGGAATAGAAATCGATTAGAGAAGAACAAGACAATATTAGAAATGCCACCACCTAAAAGTCTAACTCAACTCAGATCATTTTAAGGGTGGTTCGTGTATCTAAGATGCTTCATTTGCAACCTGTCAGGAAGAAGCCAGTCATTCTCAGCATTTGTTAAAAATGATGCCAAGTTCAAGTGGGATGATAAGTGCCAACATACTTTTGAAGACATCAAGCACCACCTAATGACACCACTAGTTCTAGCAGCCCCTATCTCAAGCCACTCATACTATATATCACCACATTAGATGACTCCCTTGGCACTTTGTTGGCTCAAACCAATGATGAAGGGAAAGAAAATGCTCTCTATTATCTCAATCATTGTCTAATCCTTGCTGAGGAAAACTATCCACCAATTAAAAAGAACTGCCTAGCTTTAATCTTTGCATCTCAAAAGCTATGACATTATATGTTTTATCATAAGATGAACTTGATCTCTAGGATCAATCCACTGTAATATCTCATGACACGGCCGACACTATCTAGACGGTTGGCGCATTGGTCCATAATTTTATTATGGTTTGACATCACTTCGTACCCCTCCGTAAGGTGAAAGGATAAACACTAGTAGATTTCTTAGCAGCACACCCACTTCTTGTTGATTCCCCATTTAGTGATGACCTCCCCAATGAACATATCATGAACTTAGGAGGCTCTAGCATTCATTCGAGAGATGTGATGGTGACTTCCTTTCAAAGGAGAAGATCCATGATCTACTCTTCCAAAAAAAAGGGTAGGAATAGTTCTCCTAACTCCGGACTGTGATGTGATGAGATTCTCATATCATTTGTCTAATCCATGCACCAACAACGAAGCTGAATATGAGGCTCTAATTATTGGTCTGGAGTTAGCCACTACACTATGCATCTAGAGTATCAACATCTTTGGGGATTCTCAATTAGTCATCAACCAAATTGCTAGGTCTTACAAGGTTCTAAAGCCTAAGCTCCATCATTACCATAAGTACAAGATTGGAGGCAACCATTCATGAATTATCTAAATATAGGCAAACTACCTCAAGGGAAGTCACTAGCACACCAGGTGAAGCAGAGAGCCCTTTTCTACGCTCTTGTGGACATTACCTTATACCGACGAACCTTTGATCATATATGGTTCCATTGTTTAGATGAACACGAAGCACATAGGATCGTGACCGAGGTACACTCAGGTTTATGCTGAACTCATCAATCCAGTTTGAAGATGAAGGCTAAGATCAAAAGACTATGATACTACTGGCCTTCAATGATTATAGACTGCATAGACATAGCTAGGAGAAGCCATAAATGTCAAGTACAGGATATGGTCTTACACCAACCACCCAACATTCTACATCCTATATTGGCCTCATGGTCATTTGAGTATTGGGGTACCGATATAGTGGGTCCGATTGATCCTCCTTCTTCCAAGGGTCACCGATTTATTCTAGCTCATCTAATAATCTTCATGATTGTTACATGTAGGATCTTTTCAAAAATCAAAGTTAAGAATCATCTTTAAAAAAAACACATATGAATGTCTTCATTCAATATACCCAAATTTGTTGAATGAAGATTTCATTTCCAAATAAAATCAAAATCACCTTTCAAAAACACATATGAACATCCTCATTCAATATATCCAAATTTATTGGATGAAGATTTCATTTTTCAAATAAAATCAAAATCATCTTTTAAAAAGAAAATATGAATATCTTCATTCAATATACCTAAATTTGTTAAATGAAGATGTCATTTCCAAATAAAATCGAAATCACCTTTCAAAAAGCACAAATTTAAAAATGAACATATTCATTCAATACACCCAAATTTATTGAATGAAGATTTTATTTCCAAATAAAATCAAAATGATCTTTTCAAAAAGCACAAATGAACATCCTCATTCAATATATCCAAATTTGTTGAATGAAGATGTCATTTCCAAATAAAATCAAAATCATCTTTCAAAAAGCACATATTTGAAAATGAACACCCTCATTCAATATACCCAAATTTATTGAATGAAGATTTCATTTCAAATAAATCATATCATAAATTCGAAATTCCATTTCAATACATCTCACATATGTTGAAGTTGGAGTTTCTTCCTTTCCAAAAAAATTAGAAATTTGAAGATAAGCCTCTTCATTCAATATATCCAAATTTGTTGAATGGAGGTTTCATTTCCAAAATAAAATCACACCACTTGAAATTCCACTCAACACATTCCACATGTGTTAAGTTGGAATTCACTTCTTTTCAAAAAGCACTAATCACACAAAAATTTCATCTTTCAAAAATAAAAAATAATTGACTTCCATTTTACATACCCAAATTTGTTAAATGAAAATCTCTTTTGCAAAAATTATAAAAATCAAAATACATTGGAATTCCATTTGACATACCCAAATTTGTCAAATGAGAGTTTTATTTTTCAAAAAAAAAAAGAAAAAAATTGAAAATAAATTAGAGTCTATTTAACATACCACATTTGTTAAATAGAAACCCCCACTTTCAAAAATCAAAACAAAAATCAAACACATTTGGACTTTATTTAGCATACCCAAATTTGCTAAGTAAATGTCCCATTTTCAAAAAAAAAAATCAAAACAAAAACATTTGGACTTTATTTAGCATACACAAATTTGCTAAGTAAAGAATCCATTTCCAAATTCACACATGATTCACATCATGGGCAAACAAGCAAAAGAAGAAAATTATTTTCGAACAACTCATTTAGCATACCCAAATTTGCTAAGTGAGTAATCCCAAACAAAATCAATTGACCCTTTATTTAACATACTCAAATTTGTTAAATAAAGGGTCCCAAAACATAAAGATCAAATTCAAATATGATCTAATGGCGGCATCAAAAATCTCTTCAAAATATTTGAACCCATTTTCAACATACATAAATTTTCTGAAAGTGGATTCTAAACTCAAAATCTCCTCTCCAATTCATTCAAAATCTCTCCTAAATTCAATGAGCCCCACTTAACATATTCAAATTATTAAGTGTGGGTTCAAAATCACATTTAAAAAGTCAACAAAATATCAAGACAAAATCTGATTTGAGTTTATTTCCAACAAATTGCAGAGTTCCAATTCAGTCTTAGTCAGCTTTTTCTCGGGTTTAGTACAAAGCAAATGGACTCTCAGAAGTATATGCTCACTTTCCTCTTTGGGATGGATTTGACCTTGGATTGGGCCAGTCTCCCAAAATTGATTTCTCTGATCTGACACATTTTGGGCGAGGATTCAAGGGAGTTAGGATCACAAGTAAGGGGGTAACCCTCACAACTATCGGAGGAATGTGAGTGAAAGTCATCCATGTTGAGATGCCTTCATTCAATTTCCTCACTAAAGAGGAAGGCGATAGAGGTTCCCACAGCCCACGACTTGTGCCGTCACGTTGGTTGTTCCCATTCTTGGCCCGGCTAGTACACTCAGCTTCCTCAAGGAGAAGGCTACCTAGCTTGATAGTCTACCTTTGAGGTAGGGTCTAGTTCTACTACTACTCCCTAGTAGAAATCGGCCAATGATCAAGGCGGCAACATGTGTGCATTGCCAAAGAGGTGGAAGTAGTCTCTCATATTGCAGTAGCAGTCGAGGAGTCACCCAGGGTAGTTTCTCCTCGATCACATAATAAGTTTCATCCTCTTCTGATCGATGGGGAGAAGATGTTAGAAGGATTACATACTCACTGCGGTTCAATATGAGGCACCTACCGAGATAGGAGGAGGTCATATGTGCCTCGGGATAGTTGCCATGTTGGCGAGCTGGGATGAAGTGGTGCCCAATTTGATTTACAATAGATTATTCCTCGCAGTGTGGGTGTGCATATCCATTAGGAGAGGGCTAGAAAGGCCCGTGTATCAGTTCATGTTACTAGCGAGAGAAGGTACAGGGGCAGCTGCCTCCACCCTCATAGATTTCCTCAATTAGCATGCCATCCTCTCCGATCAAACTAATAGTATTCTATTGACTAGGACTACCCATCATGGGAGGAGAGCTCTTGCACAGAGGGAGTCGGTGTTGTCTCTGCCACACCACTCCACTCCATGTCCGCCATCACCAGTACAAGTTCCATCTTCCACAGTTCAATCTAAAGCCATGAAGGCGATCGAGAAAAGAAAGCCCCCGTGATCCACGGTTAAGGGATCCCGCTCCATCTATTTCACCTATTGAGGTGAAGCCGAGCTCTCCTGCTCGACCTCCTACTTCAATTATGGTGAAGAGGGAGTGGCGACCTCGTAGCATCATAGTCGTGCCATCTACCACTACATATCATGGTTACAACACAAAGGGAGAAGGAGATAGTTCCATTGTCCCCATGGCAATAGATCCTCCTAGTAGCACTCCACCAGAAGGCGACCATGAGCATGTCTCTTCCGGAGTAGCCTTGGGTTAGCTCTCAGTAGTAGGGTCAGATGTATCTCCATTCATGAGCATGATCCCACCATCGATCGTGATCATTTATGCCTACACAGTTGGACCGCTCCTTAGATGATATCGTAGCACAATATTTCATTGAGAAGAAGGAAATCCTAGGGTTTGACTGGTCTGACCTAGAGGAAGAGAAGGTTAGCTTTGATCCTAATGAAGATGATTTGTTAGAAAACTCAGTAGAGGTGTATATGGTTGATACCAGAGGTTCCCACCTTCAGGATTGCAGCTGAACAGGACGATATAGCCCATTCGACCCAACACCTCCTCCAACAACTTAAACAGAAGGATGAGAATATTGATAAGATGGGAAAGAGACTTGAAGATTTGTCAGTAGTAGTTCTAGCACTTTAGAATTAAGCTCCAGCAGAACATCCTACTATTGTGGAGACTAGTCAGCCTGAGTTACTGCATGTCTTAGATCAACCCAAGAGTTCACCTCCGGTAGAGCAGTGTAGCACTAGCTTGTATAAAAAATAGTAGATAGTACCTCCATACAAGAAAAAGATATCAAAAACATGGTTGAACATCAAGTGAAAGAAGCGTGCAAGCTTGAGGTGGTTCATCAATTTCAAAGGTAGACCTAGAGAGAATTTGATGTTATCCAATATCCTAAGTTTTGTGCCTCCTTCTTTCAAGAGTTTTGATGGCGAGAACCCACCATCATATAGCACCAGGGGCTACGTAGCAATGCACTATTGTTCTGTCTCTCTCGGTCATAGCATAGCCTTTGATTGGTATGCTGAACTCCCCAATGATTTAGTGAAGACTTTTGCTGAGTTAAGCAACTCTTTGTTAAGAATTTATTGTAGCTCAACAAAGGGTAACTGTGGCAGATCTCGTTGTGGCTCAAAAATACCCCGGTGAGTCCCTCATTGATTATATTCTTAGATGGTGCAATTTAAGCATGAAATACAAACTGCAGCTATCTGAACAACATGTTATTGAAATTATATTAAAGAATATTCATGGCCCGGATGCTTTCATGCTTAAAGGTTTTACCATCAAGACATTTGAGAAGCTAATCAACAAGGCGGCTAGCCTACAAGGAGAGGCCAAAAAGTTGCCTTTTCAAGATCAATTATCAAAGGAAATGTTGTAGAAAGCCTATGAAAAGGAGCCAGGGGCAGTAGCATCATTGGACAAGGGGAAGCAATCGGTTAGGGATCAGCATGAGAGACCTCGAGCTCCATAGCCTTTGCTTCTGCCTCTTTTACCACCGCCTAGGCCATTTTATCAGCCACCACAGCAGCCTCCATAACCAAACTCACAATAACGGTACACATATCTGCCCCCATGTAGCTATCATCCACCTACTATTTTGGATAAATTAAACAAATCATATTCATTTAAGAGGGAGGTAGTTAGGAAAATCTTTAAGAACCTCTTAAGGAAATCTGATTTTCAGCTACATGAGCCTAGAAAGCCAGAGGAAGTGGGTAGGAGCAATGTTCCTAACTTTTGCCCCTACCATCGCATGCTAGGCCATGTTTTAGAGGATTGCTTTATGTTTAAGGACTGGCTTGAGCATAGCTATAAGTCGCTATAGTTATCCCTAAGGAATATCTAGTGGAACAACCATCCAGTTTTGTTAGGATAATTGTTGACCTAACTTTTGGAGTGAGCTTTCAACTTCCTCATCTTAGACATAGGACACCTTTAGACATTAAGAGTTCCTTAGTCTTAAGACACTTCTAGTGATTAGGTGAACACTTAACCTAACCCTAGAGACTTAGAAGAGTTAGACATAGGAATAGGTTATGCCTTAGGGGTATTAGGAAAACTTGCTTACCTTATAGCTTGAACAAAATCCTTACTTCCTTCTTTCAAGTCAAACTTCAAATTCAAACCAACTTCAAATTCAAATCAATTCCAAATCAAATCTTAAATCAATTCCAACTCAATGGATTTTCTCAAATCATGAATCAATTCCAAATGACTGAAATCCATGATCAATTCTAAATCAAATCTTAAATCAATCTCAACTTAATTGATTTTTCTCAAATTCAAATCACTCCAAACTCAAAAGATTTTCTCATAACCCATTTATATTTTTATTTATATTCATAAATATAAATGAAATATAAATTCAAATAACCCAAACTAAATCCAAAACTCAAATCAAAATCCAACCTAAACTCTTTTAAGTCAAATCCTTGAACTCCCTCAAATCAAACCCAAATCACTCCAAATTCAAAGAATTTTCTCATAACTCACTTATATTCTCATTTATATTCACAAATATAAATGAAATATTAATTCAAATGACCAAAACTAAATTCAAAACTCAAATCCAAATTCAACCTAAATTCAACCTATACCCTTTCATGTCAAATTCTTGAACTTGACCACATCATTGTCAAATCAATTCAAACCTTTTTCTCTTTAAACATCCAATCCTTCAATCACAAACTAAATTCAATCATAAATTCAATCATCAAACCAAAATCAAATCAACCTAAATCAAACCCATGTTCATCCTTTGGACTTGAAATTATCAAATGAATCAAAACTCATTTGACTCCAAAACACTTGCAATTGGATTTATATTTCAATCATAAGTCCAAATGTGAGTTCAATCAAACTTGAATCAAGCCTTGATCAAGCCAATTGACCCACTTAGGCTCACTTGACCCAAAGTAACTTAAAGCACCTTTTTGAGCCAAATTCTAATCCTACCCAAATTGGTTTGAACTAAGCCCATCTAAGCCTCACATTGTGAGCAACAATCATCTTAGGATGATTAATCACTCAAATTTGGTCAAACTTAGCCTTTGACCAAGTCAACACTTAACCCAAATGAAACCTAAACTAGCCAAAATCCACCATCGGCCAAATTGATTGAAACCATTAATCTAAACCAATTCATAATCAATGATTGAACACGATCAAACCATCAATTGAGCCAAACCTAACCAAATTGGCCACTTGACCCAAGTTGACCCAAGTTGACCTAAAAAGTTAAAATGGGTCTAATCTTGATCTAAGCTAAAATGACTGCAACCAATGGATAAAATTTATTATAAATCACTAGTTAAACCTGACCAAAGCATCAATTGGCCAACTAAACTCAACCTAGCCCAATTGACCATGAACCCAACTTGACCTAAAAGGTAAAATCAACTTGAAACTTAACCAAACCAAAATTGATTGAAACCAAAGCTTGCAAAACATTTCAAATGACTAACCAAAGCTAAACCAACCCATGACCTAACCCAATTGGGTCAAATGGGTCAAATTAGTCAACTTGATCCATCTGACCTAAGTGAACTCAAATGAACCAAAATCAAATATAAATCAAATTGAACCAAGCCAATGATACCAAACCACTTCAAATGGTCATATGAACTTGACCTAACCCATGGTTTGACTCAATTTGACCAATTGGTCAACTTCACCCAAGTTGACCCATTTTGACCTAAATGGGTCAACTTGAGCCAAATCATATCAAATCAACTCCAAATTTTTTGAAATTTGGTCCAACCTATTTTTCAATCATTTCAAATCTACCCAAATAAAAATCAAGGCCAAATGACCATTTTACCCTTAGGTGAAAGGGTAACCTATGGTTAAATCCACATGGAATTTGATCAATTCCTTTTCATGGCCACTTGGCATCCTCCTAGTGGACCATTTGGACAGTAAGGGAGGTGCTGAACATGACCCAATGGGTTTGGGTCAACCATGACCCAACCCAAGGCCAAACCGACCCGTCCAATGAAAATTCTCCAATTGGATCACCTCCCACACTCATTTAACACATGTCATCTTCCATTCCTCTCCTGCCAAAACTGAAGCACATGGAACTCCTAATAACCAAAATAAACCATTCAACCTCCTCAATTTGATCAAAATGGCAAGGCAAGCCTTGCCATCCGATCCAAGTAGGGGGAGATATACTCCCCCTCATTCCCACTCAAACATCTTCCTTGCATTCGATTGAGCTCGGAGGATCAAAGGCAAGCTTCTCCAAGTTTCCCAAGCATTCCCAAGCTCTTTCCAACTTCTCCTTCTCAGTTTCCTTCAAGGTTAAAATAAGGAGGAAATTCAAAACTCCACTTCACTCAATACTCAACCAAACCTCAATTCCCTTTGCAAGCACCATCAAGGAGGCAAGTCGAGCTCACCCAAAACATTTCCCAAGCATCCAAGCCACGGGAAGGGAGACCTAGACCAAAGCCGCAAGCCATTGAAGGGAGCCTTGGTCAATTGGAAGATCCACTTCATCTCAAAGCTTGAAACCATCAATAGGACTTCGTCTCCACTAAATGAAGCTACCTCCACCATTGGAAGCGCCGGTGATAGCCTCCGGCAAAGTATGACTCAAAACCAACCTTAATTTATGTTGACCTCATTTTTAGAATGAGCCCTCAATCGCTCCATCTTAGACATAAGACTCTTCTTAGACTTTAAGAGATCCTTAGTCCTAAGACATATCTAGTGATTAGGTGGACGCTCAACCTAGCCCTAGAGTCTTAGAAGAGTTAGCCATAGGAATAGGTCATGCCTTAGGGGTTTTGGGAAATTTGCCTAACCTTAGCTTGAACCACTCCACACCTTCCTTCCTTCAAGTCAAACTCAAATTAAATCTTATTTATTTTTCTCCAAACTCAAATCAATGCCACATGATTGAAATCCATGATTAAAACCATGAATGAAATTTCAAACTCCAAAGTCTTCTTAAGTCCTTAATCCTCTCTTAAGGACTTAGCAAAAATCATCTTCAAATCAAATCAAATCTTTAAAATTTTCTCATAACCTATTTATATTCTCATTTATATTCACATATATATATGAAATATAAATTCAAATCAATCAAACTAAATCCAAAATTCAAATCTAGAACTCCAAAATTTTCTAAGTCTTTAATTTCCACCTTAAGGACTTAGCCTAAATCATCTTTAAATGAATTCAAAATCATGAGATTTTCTCATAACTCATTTATATTCTCATTTATATTCAGATATATAAATGAAATATAAATTCAAATCAATCAAATCAAATTCAAAATTGAAGCTCCAAACTCTAAGTCCTTTAAATTTCATCGGACTTAGCCTAGATCATGGTCAAATCACTTCAAATTCATGAAATTTTCTCATGACCCATTTATATTCACATTTATATTCACATATATAAATGAAATATAAATTCAAGCAATCAAAACCAATTCCAAAATTCAAACTCAAATTCATTCAAAATTCAACCTAAGCCTTTCAAGTCAAAATCTTGAACTTAGCCAAATCAACTTCAAATCAAGCTAAACTATTGATTTTTCTGCATGATTCAATCAGACCTTCAATCATGAACCCAAATATAAATACAAACTTCAATCACCAAATCAAAACTCAGTTAAAAAATTAAGCTAAAATCCATTTGATGTTCAACCTTTGAACTTTAAATTATCAAATGAATCAAAACCCTTTGACTTCAAACCACTTGCAAATGGATTTATATTTGAATCATAAGTCCATATACAAGTTCAATCAAACTCAAATCAAGCTTTGACCAAGCCATTTGACCCACTTAGGCTCACTTGACCCAAAGTGACCTAAAGTACCCTTATGAGCCAAATTCTAATCCTAACCAAATTGGATTGAACTAAACTCATCTATGCCTCTCATCATGATCAACAATCATCATGAGATGATCAATCACTTAAGGTGGGTCAAACCAAGTCAAACCTAAGGGTTGACCAAGTCAACACTTAGCCAAAATGAAACCTAACATAGCCAAAATCCACCATAGGCCAAATTAATTGAAACCAATGATCTAAGTTCATTCATGACCAATGTTTAAACTTGACCAAGTCAATATTTGAGCCGAATCTAGCCCAATTGGCCACTTGACCCAAGTTGACCCAACTTGACCTAAAAAGTCAAAACGTGTCAAAACTTGATATAAGCCAAATTGATTGAAACTAATGAGCCAAGTTCATTCCAAATCACTTGTTGAACTTGACCAAAGCCTCAATTGGCCAACTAGACCCGACCTAGCCCAATTAACCTTAACCCAACTTGACCTAAAGGGTCATGTTGAGCCAAATTCAAACTTAACCAAAATTGATTAGAAACAAAGACACCAGTCCACTTCATATGACTAACCAAACCTAAACCTACCCATGACCTAGCTCAAATAGGTCAAATGGGTCAAATTGGTCAACTTGACCCATTTGACCTAAATGAAGTCATATGAACCAAATTCAAACCTAAACTAAATTGAATCAAACCAAAGTTTCCAAAATATTTCAAATGGTCATATGAACTTGACCCAACCCTTGGTTTGACCCAATTTGACCAATTGGTGAACTTGACCCATGTTGACCCATTTTGACCTAAATGGGTCAACATGAGCCAAACGATACCAAATGAACTCCAAATCCAATGAAGCTTGGCCAAACCTATTTTCTCAACATACCCAACATAACCAAATTCAAAAATCAGCCAAATGACCATTTTAACCCTAGGCCATAGAACAAATTTTGGTCAAATCTATGGGGAATTTCCTCCATACCTACTTGATACTCTCCTAATAGGTCAAGTGAACCCTATGGAGGGTGGTGCTCCCACCCAATTGGTTTAGGTTAGCCCAACTTGACCCAAGGGCCAAACCGAGCACATGGCTTGAAATTGGCACATGGAAAACCTCTTCCCACTTATTTTGAGCACATGGCCACTTCACTAATCCACTCCCTAGCCTAAAATAAACTCAAGGACAACATAAGTGGCCTAACAAACCCACTACCTAAGCTCGATTGGACCAAAATGGCTCCTCCTTTCTCGTCGATTTGGGGGAGATATACTCCCCTAATTCATTTGAATCTTCACTTCCTCATTGATTGAAGCCTAGAGAGTGATAGGAGTCATTAGCAAGAGTTCCTAAGCTTCTAGAGGAGATTGAATTTTTCCTTAAGTAAAAATAGGGGAGGACCATTGAATTGCCAACTTCCACTACACTGAAATTCAACCAAATTCCCTTTGCACACTCCATCAGAGAACCCAATCGAGCTTGCTTAAGTTCTCTTCCAAGTTCTTGAAGCAAGGGGAGATCCACTTCAGTCAAAATTGAGCTCAAGCTAAGGAGGAGTTGGTCTAGAGCCATCCACTCAACCTCAAGAGCTAAACCACCAAAAGCTTCATCTCAACTGCACTTAAGCTCCAAGTGAATCGAGCATTGGTGATCACCTCCAGTGAGGTATGCCATTTTTTGACCATTAAAATCAATGTGGCATGGATCTTTGTGAAAGAAATTTTAATGGCATGAAGTTTCAACCATTAGATGTGTTTGCCATTAGGTTTAGATGGTGTGTGTAAAGTTTCATCCCAATCTAAGCTCAATCAAGCTCGGATCATGGCCTTAAGCTTGGACGGTCTCCATGGTTCACAAGCAATGGCAGGGATGGATCTCTTGTCGTCCATCCGTGCATTTTGGATGGACGACCAAGATTAAATCACATTTTATATCCTATTTTATCCCCTTTGAATGGTAATGATCTACCGTCGATCCTTGATCGACGACCGAGTGCGTAAGGCCACGCCATGCGGCGCTATGATGTGATGTTTAAGTGGCCACTAAGAGCTTGCCACATGTAAAGGGCAGCCGCCGTAGGATTAAGGGATTAATTAGGGTTTATTTAATTCTAATTAATTACTTAAACTTCTAAAATTTGTATCTCAACATAGAAAAATAAAAAAAATATTAAATAAATTGCATTAGAAAGATAATTGAACATAGAATATTCTAAAATTAATTTTGATTAATTTTAAATGCTTCTTTTCTCTAAATTTGGGTTTTATTAGAAATATTTATTTGCTAATTACCCTATAATTAACCACTAATTATTCCCAAACTTTTTAGTATGATTTGGGGGATGACTTCTACCTCCATTAATTTCTTGGGACTTATTGGTGGCTTAATTGAGAAAATTGCTAATTCATTTCCTAATTAACCCCTTAATGTAATTAAGTTAATTATGGGATTGATTAGTGGTTTAATCCTTTGTTGAAGTTGATTAAGGTCTAATTGGAGGTTTGGGAATAATTTTGGGGCATTTCCCAAGCTATTCCTTAAACCCCTTTTCTTTCTTAATCCTCTATTAATTAAATTCAATTAATTACCTTAATTAATTTTTTAAAATTCTAAAACTTTCTAGAACTTAATTAATCTACTCGGGGTAGATGTTTAGGTGTTCAACATCCTAAGTTCAATTAGGAAAATCAAAATTCAACTCATATGAGTGAAGGGTGTTTTGAATTTACTTAAGTTAAACCCCTTAGCTTAATTAATCATTAATCATGAGCCAAATTGCATTAGGCCCCTTTCTTCCTAGGTGCATTGAAAATTTAAATTCTTTGTGAGCTTTATGTCATCTCATTGGCTCATAATTATTTGATTAACTATGCTAAGGTGGTGTAGGTAAGGGGTAATTAACATGCTTAATTCATACCTTAACCTAATCAAAATATAAAATGAATCTAATCATCTCAAAATTGAACAAAAATATTAAACACATGTGGGAATGGGTTAGAAATAGTAAACTCACTTCAAATTTTTAAAATTAAATCAAATTCAAAATCAAACAAAAATCATATTAAATAAACTTTGATTTACTTTAAGCTTTCTTATTTCATAAGATTGTCTTTAGGATTTAATTTAAGGGAATGTGTTTACATGCTTTCATTTTTAGTTCTTCCCAACATTCTAAATATGTGTCATATGGTTTCATGCATTCAAGCTTTTCAAAAAATAAATTTAAAATGAAAATATTTCCTTTATGTCAAATTGCATGTGTTGGCTAAGTAAGAATATGAGTGGCTATTATCACAATTAAATCCAAATTATTTTCAAAATATATGAATCAATTATCAATACTGAAAGTATGTTACTTATATCTTACGTATAAGTTGGCATGTGAGTAAAATATAAGGATGTGCTTAGTGTAGATTTTTCTTCCCCTCTATTTTAGCATAGTTTTGAATAAGACTGGCAAAGTATATAGTTCATTGGAAAAGATCCTAACACTTGCCTAATTTTATGTCTTATTCATTCCTATACAATTACTTGAGAAGTATACTTATACATGTACATATAAATTGCATAAACAAAAATAAATCAACCAACACTAACTTTTTCATTCTTTCTTTTCCATTTGTTTCTTTTGTACACATGCTTGTATTTAAGGAAAGTGGTATATTATTCTAGACAACCCTAGGGTTGCGATACTTTAAGTAGCCCTAAGTAAATCTTGTACCTTACACCTGGTTAACAATGGCATACTCACTTATGCCTTTATACATTCATGTGTGCATATGAAAATTGGATAAGAAACCCTTTGTTACTTAATAAAATCATGCATCATAAACATCAAATTTTCTTAAATAAGTTACTTAGCATGCATCATAAAGTGTGTTAAACATTCCCATTTGTATGTATAGATATGTTTAGGACTCATTCATATGCATGTTATACATGTTGGGAAAGAAATGAAGTGATGTATGTTTATGAATTTTGTTCATTTTATTTAATCTTAAATGCCTTTCTTTTAAATAGTTTGTTTAGAGTTCATCTAAACTTAGGATTAATTAAAATACTTAATTAAAATATTCACTAAATAAACTAAAATATGAATCCATTTTTAAATTAGTAAGGAAGAGAAGTTCTCTTCTTTTTCCCTCTCTTTATAACTTAGTAATTAATTGTAGGATTCATTTGAACCTAATCAAAACATAAAATAAAATCAACCCAAAATAACTAAATTAATTAAATGAAACCCTCCTCTAAGTTGAACATTCTTCATACTTAGAAAATTCTAACTTAAAGCCATAACTAAGCACACGTGTCTCTAAAGCACACACATTAGGATAAGTCATCACTTCTAGCTTTAGGTTAGGGTGGTGCATGGTTTGATGCTTGCTTTTACTTTGTGATATATGTTTTAGTCTAGATGTTAGGGTGAATGTGCATATAATGAATGGTAGGGCCATTTTAGTCTAATCATTATTTTCTATGGGATTGTGCTTAAGTAAATAAATAAAAATATAAATGCTTTTTCTATGTGTGCTTATACCCTAAGCATAATCCAATAGTGGACTTAGTCACCCATGTGTGGGGTGATAAGTCCAATATACATGCTTGGGATTTATATGGTTTGTTTTAGCTAATTTTTTGTAAGTGTTAGCTAGATTTATTTTCCTTTTCATGTAATTTTGCAATTAGGATTTTGGAATGATTATGGGAATTAGATGAGCATTGGTCATAAGATTACATCTTATGTACCATGTGAAGCCTTTGGAGCAACCACCTTCCAACCATCCAAAAGAAGGAATCAAAGAAGAAAGAAGAAAAGAAGAAGAAATGAAGAATGAAGAAATGAAGCTTGAAGACCCCCATAACAATGAGTTCTTTGCTTAATTGTATTTAATTCATTTATAATCCGAGTTGTATAAGGATAGAGCTCGGCTACCCAATTTATTTTGTTTGTATGGGGTACAAAATGGCCTCTTATTCTTTTATGATTAGCGTTATAAATTGATTGATGATTTGTTTAGCTTATGCATTAAGTGGCATCCTTTTCCTAGTTTCTTCCTGCTTTATGTATGGCCTGGATGTGGAATAGGCTCTTAGGGAAAAATAAATCTTTTACCAAATTTTATAATTCAAAATTAAAAGAAAAGAACTCATAACCTCACCTAAAGCTTAGGCTAAAATCAAGATAAAAGAATTGGCAACCCCTTAGCTGGATGAGTATTTCTTTTATAACATCATGCACAAATGCATATTATTTTCACTCTTGATTGGAGGGCTTCCACCTTGCCGTGAGAAACTTGGCTTGACCTTTGAGAGCCATGGTGGAAACACACCTCCTCCCTTCTCGTTGATTTTGGCCAATAATCTCATTTCTCATGCAGTAGGCATATGAATCCTATTAGCATAAGTCAAAATGATTGTCCAAAAATAAAAATAGAAATGAAATCTAAATTACATTAGATTTAGGTCATTTGAAGCATACCCTTACATGATCTAGTCTCTTTAGGGAGTGAGTTTAAGGACTTATTCTCTTTCTAAATAAATAATAGCCTAGCTATCTTGCATAAAGCATATGACTTGCCTACATGAATTGAAAATCATTGGAGGAGTTAGTTGGTAGCCACCCCCAGACAGTTGTAAGTCCAAGCAGTCAGGTGCTTTGTCCTCTCTTATGGAGGCAAACCAAATATCCATTTTTGCTTTAAATTTAGGTTGTGCTTTTGGCCCCCACTAAAGCTCCCTAGATTTAAGTTCTGAGGTTGCTTCTCCCATTTGTGGGTCATAAGCATAAATCCTCACCTCTTAGGTATTTCTTTAATCTTGTGTTATATAATTATAAGCCCTAAATTTCTAATGAAAAAATTTAACTCAAACAAATTAAATTAATTTCAAAAATATAAAGCTCAACCATAGGATAGTTTGAGGTGCTCGCTAGATTTCCTTAGCATCATGGGCATCTCTACTTATATTCCTTCCGATAATAACTCCCTCTTTGATCAATCCCATTTGATCTTTAAAATAAACTAATCAATTGATAGTCCTCTATTGAAATCTTTGGAGATAATGATCATTTACTTAATCGAGTATTTCTAAGGATCTCATTCTTAGGATGTAATTAACTATGGGGCTTGCCTGTAGGAACTTAATAACCCAATTTTAAAATAAACCCTACTTTACTTTTCCATGTAAAGTAGGGAAGAATATTTTGCATATGCACATCATTAGAGTCCTTGTTGAGGTGATTAGGTCCATAGGGTGACTTCTATCTTCGAGATAGTACACCTCTTCCTCATTATTCTCCTCAAAATATCTGATCTATGGTGTCAAAATGCATAAAAAAAAGAGATGTATATTTCCACCCTCATTTTATCCCTCATAGAGTGAAGATGGAAGTATATATCTTATTCTTTGAAAAGAAAATTGATGAAAATTTTCACCACAATTTAAAAAATGCTTGGTCTTTTGTGAAGGGAATCGTAATCCCATTGAAATTCAATTGTTTGATGTTCTTCTTTATGCTTCTTGATGGTGTGGATTGAATCTCTGCCTAATCCGAGCTCAAGTGAGCTTGAATCAAGCCAAGGAGGATGAACAATCTCCGTCTCCCGTAGGCTTATGCAGGGATGAATCATGGGCCGTCCATCTTACATATTTTGGATGGATGTCCTTGATTAAATGCATTCAATCCATTGATTAAATCCCTTTAAAATCACAGGCTTATTCCAGACCATCCAATCCTTGATCAAATGGCCTAGGGGAAAGCATGTTCATCAATATGTGATAATAAATAACCAATCCCATTGTGCCATGAAAAGAGTGAACCGTGTCAAAATCATCGATGGGATTAGAATAAAATATTTAATTACCCTTTAATCAGAACCTTCATAAGTTCATAAATTAAATGGAAAAATCAAAAAAAATATAAATGAGGCTCATTTAAAGATAATGAGGAATAACATATATTTCTACTTGATTTAAATAGTGAACTTAATTTAAAAAAAATAACCTTAATTACTTTTGATTACTTCATTAATTAATTCTAAATTTGAGATGTTTAGATGACTTCGCTTCAATTTCCTTGGGATTAAATGTGTTCAGGAAATAATTAATGAACTAATCACCATCTTAATGTAAAGAATAATTAATAATAACTTTAATCCATTAAAGAAAATTAAACACATGAAATAAGGTTTATGGAATGGGTTTGGGATATTTTCCTTCAAGTTAAACCTCCTTTCTTCCTTAATCCAAACATATATGTTTAATCCAATGATCTACTTATTAGCTAATCAAACTTTTAAATCAATGAACTTAATCAATCTCTTTTGATAGATCATGTTCAAAAAAATTTAAGATCATTTCCAACCCACATGTGTAAGGTTGTAAGTACTAATGAAACTCTTTAAGTTAATCAATAATTATGAGCCAACAGACATCCTTTCTCTTATAGTTTATTTGAATTCCATGGATTGCATATTATATGCATCAAATTAGTTTAGTTATGTTAATTTTTAAGTAATTAATGGACTTAATTAACACCTTAACAAACAAAATATAAAATCAATCTAATTGTTCTTAAACTAAATCAATTCATACATGAGGGAAATGGGTTAGACCAAAGAACTCTTTCACATTTCATAAATCAAATCAAACTCAAAACAAAAATAAAAATTTCTTTAAAGAATGTTGATTCACTTTTAAATGATCTTATTTCAGATTGTCTTTAGAATTAATTATGAATAAAAAAATTACATGCTTACATCATTTTATTTCTTTCTAAGCATGCTAAATGTTGTGTGCCATATGAAATCATGCATTCATATCTTTCGTAAAATAAATGAAATGTTTCCTTTATGTCAAATTGCATGCTTAATAAAGTAAGAATGAAAATTATCACTACTAAATCAAAAATTATTTTCACAATCTATAAATTGAAGATCATGAATGAAAGTATGCTACTTATAAATACTTATAATCTTACATTATAAAATAAAATGTGTTATGTAATTTTCTTCTTCTTAACATTTGTATAATTTACAGTGTATAGTTCATTTGAAAACATAACACTGCTTAAATCCATTTATCCACTTCTATTATGACTTAAGAAGGATATTCATTTACACATGTAAATTGATAACCAAATCAAACACAAAAAAATCTTTTCCATGACTCCTTCCATTTATTTGTTGTGTAATGTATAAAAGAAATAATATTCCACATCCCATTGTGATTTAAGTAGCTAAAGGTCTTGTACTTTATAATGAAGAAAAATAATCTACAATCACTTATATCTTTTTACATGTAAATATGCATTTGATTAATGGATAAAGATCCCTCTTTTCTACTTAATAAAAATGTGCATTCATGGAATATCTAAATTTTCTTAAACAACATCTCTTTGCATTCATCATTAATGTGTACTAAGATTTGCATTTACATGTAAGATGAATTTCATGGGTATACATATTGGAAAGAAATAAATTGTGTGTTTTATGACAAGAATTCACTAATTAATCTTAAAATACCTTTTTTATTGAATAGGTTTATTTAGAGCAAATAAACTTAGGATTAATTAAAACGCATAAAAACATTCACAAAAAAATCTTAATGAATCTACTATATAAATTACTTATGTAGGGATGAAAAGTTCTCTTTTCTTCTCTCTTTACAACACTTAGTAATTAAGTGTAAGTTCAAACCAAATCAAATCATCAAAATAAAATTAACAAATCATAAATCACTTAAATGAAACCACCCCAAGTTTAATTCTTCACACTTAGAAAACTCCAATCTTAAAGCCATTGCTAAGACATTACACAATTCAATGAATACACATTAGAAGTCACCATTTCTAGCTCTATATTATGGTGCATGGTTTGATGCCTGATTTTGTTTTATGATGTAATATTTTTAGACTAGATGTTAGGGTACATGTGTGTAGACTGAATGATAGGATGACTTTAGTCTAATCATCATCTTCTATAAGAGATTATGCTTAAGGGGCACTGTAATAAAAATATAAATACTTTTACTGTGCAGGTTGCTTATACCCCTAAGCATGATCCAAATAAAGATAGGTGGAGTTGGTTACCCATGTGTGGGGTGCTAAGTCCAAATTATTCATATACATGCTTGTTAATGGCATGTTTAGCTAATCATTTTAATTTAGTTAAATTTTTTTTCCCATTTTTATAATTTTATAATTAAGATTTGGAATGAATGTTATGGAATTGTAAACATTTCATAAGACCAAGGAACCATGTGAAGCTTTTCCTCAACCAACCAAAAGGAAATAAAGAAGAAAGAAGAAAGAAAGAAAGAAAGAGAAAGAAAAGAAGAAATGAAGAATGAAGACATAATTCTTTCTAAATTGTAATTATTCATTCATATCTGGTTATATAAGGGTAGAGCTACACCATTTCTTTTTATACTGAACATTATTTATTCTTTTCTCATTTTATAAAATTATTTGATGTTGTTTAGCTTGTATTAAGATAGCATATTTTCCTAGTTTCTTCTTGATTGATGATGGACAAGATGCATTCTTAAGAAAAAAAAATAAATTTTCTATTCAATTAATCAACTATAATTAAAAAATAAAAAACTCATAACCTTTACCTAAAGTATTATAAAACAAGATAATAAAAGATTTAGCTACCCCTTAGTTGGATGTTATATGTCTACATTATAAAATAGAAAAGTATTTGCTTCAGCATTAATGGAGGGATTCCACCAATATTTGACCTTTGAGAGCCAATGGAAACACACTCCTTCTTGAGGCCCATAACCAATTTCTCATGCATTAGATATGAATCCATAGCTGTCAAATAAATTGTCCAAAAAAGAAATAAAACATAATAAAATGTACACAGATTTATCCATTATTCATTAAATGATAGTCTCTTAGAGTGTGTTTAAGGACTTAGTCTCTTTCTAAATAAATAACCTATATCTAAAAAAGCAATGACTTGTATATGTTTTAAAATCATAGGAGGATTAGTTGCAAAAAGGTTGTAAGTCTAATATTTTATGGTTTATCCTCTATGGAGGTAAACCATATACCCATTTTGTAGATTTAGGAGGTAGTGCCAAAAGTTCTAAATTTAGGTTGATGTTGTTTCCTTCATGGCCTAAAAGCATAAATTCTCATGTGTATTTTCATGATCTTGTGTTGTAGAATTTTAAGCTCTGATTTCAAAAAAATTCAACTCAAATAATTACTCTCAAACTTCAAAATATAAAGCTCAACATAGTTTGGGATGCTCAGGTTTCCTAGTATCGTGAGCATCTGTTGGTGAATAAATTTCTATTAGAGTTTCAAATAGAAAGAAAGAAGACCTTATAAATTTATCTTAAGATGACATATCAGTAGATACTTATTTAGTGATCGATATGCCATCAAGGAATAGTACTATCGAGATAGAACTCACACTTTAATGGAACCACCAATGGACCCTATGATGGGTCTGCATATGTACTAGATTCTTCTACTTTACATGAAAAAGTAGGGTTTATTTTAAACCGAGTTTGTTAAGTTCTATAGGGCAAGCCATAGTTAATTACATCCTAAGGGATGGGATCCTTAGAACTCGATTAAGGTAAATAATTAAGATTTCAATAGAAAGGACTATCATATGGTTTATTTGAAGATCAAATGAGATTGATCAAAAGAGAGTTATTATCCAAAAAAATGAGAAATAAGTAGAGATGCTCATGATGCTAGGAAACCTAGAACATCTCAAACTATCCTAGTTGGGCTTTACATTTTGGAAATTGATTTAGTTGTTTGAGTTATATTTTCATTAGAAATTTAGGACTTAAGATTCCTTAACACAAGATTAAGAAATGCCCAAGGTGAGGAATTTTGCTTATGGCCACAAGAGAAGCAACCTAGAACTTAAATCTAGAGCTTTGAGAGAAAGCAAAAACCTAAATCTAAGAAAAAAAAATGGGTAATGGTTTGCCTCACAAGAAAGGATAAACCACCCACAACTTGGACTTACAACTGGGGTGGCCGCCAACTAACTCCTATGATTTTAAATACATGTAAAGTCTTTATGCTTATGCAAGATAGCTAGGTTATTATTTAGAAAGAGACTAAGTCCTTAAACTCACTCCTAAAGAGACTAGATCATGTAAAGAGACATGCTTCAAATGACCTAAATCTAATGCAATTCAAATTTCATTTTATTTTTATTTTGGACAATCATTTTGACTTAGCTAATAGGATTTTATGACTAATGCATGAAAAGATTATTGGCCAAAATCAGAGAAGGAGGAGTGAGTTTCCACCACTCAAAAGGTCAAGAAGTTCTCTAGAAAAGGTGGAATCCCTCCAATAAAGAGTGAAATAAGATGCATTTATGCATGATATTACAAAGAAATGCTCATCTAGGGTTAATTCTTTATCTTATTTTAATCTAAGCTTGTGAGGTTATGAGTTATTTTTAATTTTTTATTAAGTTGATAAAAGATTTATTTTTCCTAAAGAGCCTAATCCACATCCCCATACATAAAGCAAGGAAGAAACTAGAAAAGTATGCCACTTAATACAAAAGCTAAACAAATCATCAAATAATTTATAAAGCTAATGCAAAAAATAAATGGTTGTGGTTCGCACCACCGATAAACAAAAATATAAATGTGGGTAGCTGAGATCTACCCTTATACAAATTGGATTACAAATGAATTAAATTATAATTTAAGTAAAGGAATTCATTGTTATGGGGATCTTCAAGCTTTATTCTTCTTTCCTCTCTCTCTTCTTTTCTTCTTTCTTCGTTTCTTCTTTTCTTCTTTGGTTCCTCCTTTCGGTGGTTGGAAGGTGGATGACCCAAGGCTTCACATGGTGCATAAGATGGGATCTTATGATGAATGCTCATCCTAATCATCATAACAAATCATACCAAAATCCTAATTATACAAACTTTTACATGAAAAGGAAAAGTAGAAATCTAACTAACACCTACAAAACAAAGGTTAGTTTAATCACATCATACAAATCCCAAACATGTATATTACACTCATCACCCCACACATGGGTGACTAAGTCCACCAAGCCTATGGATTATGCTTAGGGGTATGAAGCACCTGCAAGGAACAAGCATTTATATTTTTATTTATGATAGCCCCTTAAGCATAATCCATAAAAGAATAATTAGACTAAGAGCCCTATCATTCATTCTATGAGTATATACACCTAACATCAGTCTAAAACATATATCACAAAATAAAATAACATCAAACCATGCACCTAACCTAACCTAAGGCTGAAGTGGTGAAGGCTAATGTGTGTGCTTTAAAGGTTTATGGTATGCTTAGCTATGACTTTAGATTTAAATTTTCTAAGTTGAAGAACATGTTCAACTTAGAGGGTTTCATTTAAGTTTGTGTGTTTTGGGTTATTTTATTTCATGTTTTAATTTGGTTTGAGTGAACATAATTAATTACTAAGTTATAAAGAGAGGGAAAGAGAAGAGAACTTCTCTTCCTTCCCTAACCTAAGTAATTTCTAAAGTATTCACATTTTAATTTCATTTTAGGTGAATATTTGATTGCATCTTTAATTAATCCTAAGTTTAGAAACTCTAAACAAACCTATTCAAAAGAAAGGCATTTTAAGATTAAATAAAATGAATCAAAATTCACATAACACACATTACTTCATTTCTTTCCCAACATATATAACATGCATATGGATGGACCTAAGCATATCTATACATGCAAATGAGAATATTAACACACTTTATGATGCATGCTAAGTAATCCATTTAAGAAAATTTAGAAGTTGAATATGCATGATTTTCTTAAGAAAAGGTTTTCCTTATCCAAAATTTCACACATACATGAAAGTAAGAAAGGCATAAGTGAGTACAACGCCATTATTAACTAGAGGTGTAAGGTACAAGACCTACTTAGGCTACTTAAAGTCTCACAATCTTTGTCCGACTAATATTCCACTTTCCTTAAATACAAACATGTATATAAAAGAAATGAAATGGAAAAGAATATGCAAAAGTTGTTTAATATTTGTTTTATTTATGCAATTTATTCATGCAAGTATAGGCAACCTTATTAGATGATAATAGGATGAATAGGGTATAGAATAAGTAAGTGGTTCTTTTCAAATGAACCCTACATCTTACCAACTCCTATTCAAAACTATGCTAACATAAGAAAGAAAGGAAACTACAAAAACGACTTTATAATCCATCACATGCAAGCTTATAATTAAGAATATGTACACCTCATTTGATATTTCATTTATAAATTTTGAAAATAATTTGAGATAATATAATAGCTCATATTTTACTTTAGCCAACACATGCACATTTGACATAAAGTAAATAATTTTATTTTAAAATTTGAAACATGAAATTATGAATGCATGAATCATGACATACTTAACATGTTAGGAAAGATCCAAAGTAAAATGAAAGCATGTAAACAAACTCACTTCTTAAATCCTAAAGACATTCTTATGAATAAGAAAATTTAGAATAAATCAAAGTGAATTTAAAATGATTTTTGTTTAGTTTGAAGTTTGATTTAATTTTGAAAAGGTGAGATGAGTTTGTTGTTCCTAACCCATTCCCACATGTGTTTGTATATTTTGTTTAATTTTAGATAATTAAATCCATTTTAAGCATTGATTAGGTTAAGGTATGAATTAAGTGGCTTAACCTTACCTACACCACCTTAGAAAAATTAACCAAGTAATTATGAGCCAATGAGATGACATAAAACAAGGTATTTAAATTTGTAATGCACCTAATAATGAAAAGGCCTAATGCAATTTGGCTCACAATTAAAAGTTAATTAAGCTAAGGGGTTTAGCTTAAGTAATTTTCAAAACACCCTTTCATACTTATGAAGGGTTTTAATTTCTTTGAACTTAGGCTATTAAACACTAAGCATCTACCCAAGGTAGATTAATTGTTATAAAACTTTTTTTAGAATTTTGAAAATTTATTAAAGGGATAATTAATAAAACCCTTAATTAAGAAGGGATTAAGAGAGAAAAGGGGGTTTAGGGAATAGCTTAGGGAAATGCCCCAAAATTATTCATAAACCTTACTCATGACCTTAATCAAACCTAATCATGGATAAAACTAATTACACCTTAATTACTCTTAATTACATGAGAGTAATTAAGAAATGTACATTTTTCTCAATTAAGCCTCAATAAATCTTAAGAAAATTAGAAGAGAAAAATGAACCTAAAATTTGAGATTAATTAAAATTAAAGGATAATTAGCTAATTAAGATTCAAAGAAAACCCAAATTTAGAAAGGTAATTCAAAATCCATTAAAACTATTTTTAAAATATTCTAGATGAAATTATCTTTACATAGCATTTTTTCTTTTATTTTTTTTGATTTTTCTATGAAGAGTTATGAATTTTAGAAGTTTTATGAATTAATTAAGAATTAATTAATGGATTAACTAATCCCTACTTAATCCTCACCACACACATGATGATGACATCGGCCGCTTACACACGTCATGAGGGTGTGACTTAAATGTCATCATCCCAAATGGCGATACAAGACGCTTATATTTATCTCATAAAAGATGGATGGCCAAGGATCACCCATGGTTTTAAAAGGATAATTGATTTAAAACATAAAATTCCCCCCATCCATCTAAAACACATGTGGATAAAAGGTTAACATGAGCTTGATCAAATGAGACACCATGATCTAAGGGAGATCCAGCCCATCTAGCATGGAATTATAAAAAATCAACCCACACCATCTAAGAATACTACCAACCTATCCAATGGTTGATTTCTCTATGCCATAGGATGGAGTCAAGAGCTTGGGAAGTTCAACTTGACCTAGGAGTGTGCAAGAGAATTGGATTAAGATCAAGTGTAGAGGAAGTTCAATGATTGAGCTCCCTATTTTCACTATAAAAAATCGAGAATGAATTCAAATCTATCTAAGCTTAGAAATGCTCTGGTTCTGGGTTCCTGTTCAATCGAATAATGAGTGAAGTGAAATTTCATTGAATTAGGGAGTATATCTCCATGAATCGATGGTCGAGCATCTTGCCATTTTGATCCAATTGACCAATTGGAGAGGATGGTTTTTGAGGTGCACATGGGAGATGAGTGGAATGCCAACCTCCCATGTGTTGAATTGAAAGAGGGAATTTGAACTTTGCTGTATGGTCGTTTGGTCTATGGGTAAATGGTGACCCAAACCCATTGGGTGCACACCACTCATCACTAACTCCTTGAGCTTTAGGAAAGCAAGTGATATGAGGGTATGACCAACCATGGATAGCCAAAATTTGTTCTATGGCCTGGGTAGAATGGTCATTTTGCTATTTTAATTTGGGTATGTAAAAAACTAGGTTTGGCCAAGTTTCATTGGATTTGGAATCCATTTGATAAGGTTTGGCTCATGTTGACCCATTTAGGTCAAAATGGGTCAACAAGTTGACCAATTGGGTCAAGGGTCAAACCAAGTTCATATATGATTATTTGAAGTTTTGGTGGCTTTGGTTTGATTCAATTTGGTATATATTTGGTTTTGGCTCATATGACTTCATTTAGGTCTAATGGGTCAAGTTGACTATTTGACCCATTTGACCTATTTGAGGTAGGTCAAGGGTATTGGGTTTGGTTAGTCATATGGAGTGAATTGGTATCTTTGTTTCCAATCAATTTGGGTTAAGTTCAATTTGGCTCAACATGACCCTTTAGTCATGTTGGGTCTAAGGTCAATTAGTTAGGTCTAGTTGTCCCAATTGAGGCTTTGGTCAAGTTCCACAAGTGATTTGGAATGAACTTGACCCATTGGTTTCAATCAATTTAGCTTAGATCGTTTTGACACATTTTGACTTTAGGTCAAAATGGGTCAACTTGGGTCAAGTGGGCCAATTAGGCTAGGTTAGGCTCAAATGTTGGCTTGGTCAAGTTCAAACATAGGTCATGAGTGAACTTAGATCAATGGTTTTAATCAATTTGTCCTATGGTGGAATTTGGCTATGTTATTTCATTTTAAGTGTTGACTTGGTCAACCCTTAGGTTTGACTTGGTTTGACCCAATTTGATTGATCATCCCATGATGATTGTTGATCATGATGAGAGGATATATGAGTTTGGTTCAATCCAATTTGGTTAGGATCAAAAATTGGCTCATAAGGTACTTTAGGTCACTTTGGGTCAAGTGAGCCTAAGTGGGTCAAATGGCTTGGTCAAAGCTTGATTTGAAGATTGATTGTACTTATGATTGAAATATAAATCCATTTACAAGTGGTTTGAAGTCAAATGGGTTTTGATTCATTTGAAAATTTCATATAAAAAGGAAGAATATGAAGGTGTTTGATTTTGATTTAGGTTTTGATTGTGATTGAAGTTTGATTTGAGCTCATGATTGTAGGTTGATTGAAGCATGAGAAATCAAGAGTTTGGCTTGATTTGAATTGATTTGGCTAAGTTCAAGATTTTGACTTGAAAGGCTTAGATTTGAGTGGATTTGAGTTTGATTTTTGGAATTGGTTTTGATTGTTTGAATTTATATTTCATTTATAAATGAGAATATAAATTGATCATGATAAAATTTCAGATTTGAAGTTTAATCATGATTTTCCATTAAAAGGGAATTTAAAGGATTTAAGAGAATTTTAAATTGAAATTTAATTTTTGAATTGGATTGATTTATATTTATATTTCATTTATATATGAGAATATAAATAATACAAATAATTTTTGAGAAAATCCCATGAGTTTGAATAGGTTTGATCAAAGTTTAGGAAATCCATTAATGGAAATTTAAGGATTTAAGAATTTCAAGATTTTAAATTGGAATTTAATTTTTTGATTGATTTATATTTTTATATTTCATTTATATATGAGAATATAAATAAGTTTTGAGAAAATCATGATTTTGAATTTTGATCATTGAGTTGATTTTAGCTAAGTCCTTTTAATGGAAAATTAAAGGACTTAAGAAAATTTTCATGAAAATTTGGAATTTTGAATTTGATTTGATGATTAATTTATATTTCATTTATATATGTGAATATAAATGAGAATAAATGATTATGAGAAAATCTCAAGGTTTGAATGGGTTTGATCATGATTTGCTAAGTCCAAGTTAAGGACTTAGAAAGATTAATTTTGTTGATTTGGTCATGGGTTTCAATCATGGGTTTCAGAATTAAATCATGGAATTTAATCATTTGATTTGAATTGGATAAAATCAAATAAATTGATTTGGAGTTTGACTTGAAAGAAGGAAGTGAGGAATGGTTCAAGCTAAAGGGTGAGATTTTCCTAACACCCCTAAGGCATGACCTATTCCTATGGCTAACTCTTCTAAGTCTCAAGTTGTCCACCTAATCACTAGATGTGTCTTAAGATTGGAATTAAAGTCTAAGAGGAATCTTAAGATGGAGGAGAGCTCATTCTAAAATGATCAACAAAGAGCCAAGTGTGATGAAGGAACACAAGATAGGTGTTGACCAAAATGATCAACAACACTAAAGGTTCACAAGCAAATGAAATTTTAACCCAAGGTAACCAAAATTTAGTGCAATGTGGATTTATGTCCAAGACAAGAGAGGATGAAATCACAGATGAGTGTGAACCTTTAGGGAAGATGTTCAAGTCATCACAAGGAGATGAAAGGTTTAATTTGATTTGAATCTCATGAGAGCAGGGAGAAAGTTGAATTTGTTTCAATTTTGTTAGGTTTGACTTTAGAGATGAACCCTATTAGTTTACAATGGATGAAAAGAGAGAGGCTAAGAAAGAAAATCCAAAAAGCACATAGTAGGACTACCCAAAGGGATGCCTTTCAAGCATGCACAATACTAGAAAGAAAATGTAGATTACATCCTCCAAGTTGAATTTTGGGGTAATCTATCAAGAGATTTGAATCAATAGAGAAGATTTGAGGACTTAGATCAGAATAGTCAAGATTGATTTTGTTTTCAATTTTATTTATTTTGAGATGATGGATCCCATGGTTTGGTTGATGAAGCACAGTAGGCCATGGAGGCAAGACCTAACTCAAATTTACAGTAGAGTCTACCAACCACAAGTAGGACTATCCAACCAAAGAGAAATCCTTTTGGTATAGAATGGTCGTCTTAAGAAGAAAGCATGGACTCATATCTTAAAGACAAGAAACCACTGGTGATACTTGGGGGCAACAAATCAAAGACCAAGGCTGACTATTGAGTGAATGTCATTGGACAAGATCAAAAAGATAGATTGATTTCATTTTTAGTTTGTTGTTTTGATTATGATGGATCCCATAGGTTTGCAAGCGAAGTAGGGCCATGGAAGCCTAACCTACCTATATTTACATTCAAAGGGAGTAATCTACCAACCAGGGTAGACTATCCAACCAAAGAGAAATGCCTTTTGGTACACAATGGTCAAGTTTTAAGAAGAAAGCACTGGGACACATATCTTCTAGAGACAAGAAACTACTAGGGTGATCAGTTGCTTTGGGCAACAAATCAAACCCAACTTAAGGTCAATATTGATTCTAGAGATGAAACCACCGAGAAGGAACCATTTTGTAGACCTATCTCATTTATCAACAAAGGGAGTAGCTTCGATGGGAGAACTATTTGACCAAAGGAGTGTCTTCGTTTGTAATGATCAATTGAAGAGAAGCTCGGGACTCACATCTTCCACTAGAAAATATCAATTACTTTGGGCAACAAATCAAACCTACCTGGTCCCAGTGATAATCATGCTAGAAAGAATGTCATAGTCTTATATCTTTCAAAGCAATGATTATTGGTAACCCGCTTGGAAAAATAGATTGAACCCGACTAAGGCAACTACTGAGTGAGTACAACCCAGGATTTATCTCAACTCGTAGTCGCAATTCCTATGGGAGTTCTCACTTAAAAGATAGATGCTCTTGGGAGATGGGGACCTTTAGGGGCTTGAATCCCAATCCATAAGAGAATTAATTTTGTTTATTTTATTTTAGTTTATTTTATCATGGACCCGCATTTCAGAAGGAGCTTATATCACTTAGACTATCAGATTTACTAAAACCAAGGGAGAATTTGCATCCAGAACAAATTTCCAGTGGGTGGCTACTAGAAAGAGGGAACGCCCAATCCAAAAGTAACTGTAGTGTCTAAATGGGGTCAAAGGACTTGATCCAAATAGAGTGCCCAGGGATGGGGAAAAGGGCTTAATCCAACACCTGGAGAAGATGACATGGCTAGTCATATTCAAATATTTGTGTCCAACTCAAGGAGAAAGCATGGGGACTCATATCCGCCAAGAGTGGTGAACTACTGAGTCATTGTCAAAGAAGAACATCAACCAACCTAAGGTGCCTCATTTGCAATACTAGCCTAGGAAGAAAGCTCGGGGACTCACATCCTCCTATAGTAACCGATGGGATAGTCATCTTGGCTCGATGGTGCTATCCCCTAGGAGAAGAAAGTGAATGCCACTGGGGGACTTATATCAACTCAAAAGTAGTCAAGAGGAAAGGAGCCTCTTGGGGACTTATCCTAAACCTCAAAAATATACTCAACCTAGTTAGAACATGATGGCTAGTTCAAGAAGAAAGCACGGGGACTCACATCTTGTTAAGCAAAGTCAACATGAGATATCTTACTGGCTGGGCAATGAAGACTATCATACTAACAAGGCGCTCTTTGGTTTGTAATGATCAAGTTAGGAAGAAAGTGCGGGGACTCACATCTTCCAAATAAGTGACCACTGGGGTGGCATACTAACGAGGTAGCAAGTAGTCCCGACCTAGAGCAGCTAATGAGTGAGTGCCACAGGGGGCTTGCTCCCACATCAAATAGCTTGAGACAAAAGATTTATGTTTATTGTGGGCATGTGGTAAAAGGAATAGGATGCCTCTGGGGACTCTTACACCTACCTTAAAACCTAGAATTACAAAAATGATGCCATGGATGGCAACAAGAATTTCCACTAAGAAAGGATGTCTTGGGTTCTCTCACACCTAACTTATGCTAATGAAAATAGGATGCCTCTGGGTTCTCTTACACCTATTCTAATAGCAGAGATTGTTTGTGTTTTGTAAAAGGGATAGGATGCCACCGGGACTCTTACACCTACAACATCACTGGATTCAAGACAAGCAAACAACACTTGAAAGAAGAGATTTGATGAATGGAATCAGATTTTTTTTTTTTATTAATGAATTATTTTCAAATGATTTTATGGGTAATATTTCTTTAGATAGAGCCCATTAATTGGAAGCATCGTGTTCCCCTTTACAATCAATAAGATGATAAGATCCTCCTTGGTAGGCCTTCTCTATGACATAGGGCCTTCCCAAGTGGGTTTCAAACTTACCTCCTATTTGATGGGCAACAATTAGTCTCCTTAGACTAACACAAGTTCTCCTACTCAAAAGATTATGAGGAGCTTGTGGCTTGAATCATTTGAGATTTTGGCACGTCCATAGGCGACTCTCCTCCAAATCATCGAGCTCTTCTAACCACAACTTTGCATTATGTTCTGTAGTGATCTTGTTACCTAATGCTATACTTAGTGATGAGAGTTCAACTTCTAAAGGAAGAATGGCTTCAAACCCATACACTAAGATAAATGGGGTGAGTGAGTTGAGTTTATGTGTGGTAGTCACAAGGCTTCAACCAACCGCTCATTCCACTCTTGTTGTCAAGAGTCTTCTTCGATGAGAGTTTTGTTGAATGCTTCGCTAAACCATTAGCTTGGGTAGTAGATGGTGGAGTATCTCAATCTATACTGTCTGCAAAGTTGTTGATCTTCATGCTTTTGAATGCACCATTAATATAATTCATCGAGGCACCCCAAACCTATATACGATATGGTTCTTGAAAAACTGAAGCACAAGCTGAGCTGTGACCTCTCTGAGTGGGATGGCTTCCACCCACTTGGAAAAGTAGCGTAACTAAGATGAATCGATGCCCTTGGAAGAAGGAGGATCGATCGAACTACAATGTTAGTACCCCAACACTCAAATGGCCATGAAGCCAAAGTAGGGTGTAGAATGTTGGGTTGGTGGAGGACCACACCGCACCTGACACTGATGGCATCTCCTAGCTACGTCCATGCAATCTGTGATCATAGAAGGCCAATAGTATCCAAGTCTTTTGATCTTCAACTTCATCTTCAAACCAGACTGATGCACTCCACATAGACTGAATACCGTTATAATGCCATGGGCTTCATGTTTGTCTGTCGTAACCATATTTCAAAGGACCGTAGGGTGTCATCAACAAGAGCATAGGAAAGAGCTCTCTTTTTCACCCAATGGGCTTGAGATTTCTCGTGAGGTAGTTTGCCAGTGTTCAAGTAATCTATGAACAATTGCCTCCAATCCAGCTCCTTGTCCATTTTGGCAACGATAACCTCCCCTTCAAGAGAAAGTCTCGATGAGTTCAAATCAATAAGGGACTTGTATATTTTGGACCCTTATTGAAATGGACTCATCTTCGACATGCCAACTTTGGCAAGTTTGGCCAAGGCATCGCTACTATGTTCTCTCGGGAACCTTGTAGATGGTGACTTGGGAATTGGGCCAACATTCATGGTATACTGTAGTAATGAAGCAAGCTGCTTGAGGACCTAGTAGACCACACCGGTTGATGACCAAAGAATCCCCAAAGATGTTGATGCTCTTGACCGATAGTGATGGCTAACTCCAAATTACAATCAAAGCCTCATACTCGCTTTGTTGTTGGTGCAAAGATAGTATGAGAATCTCATCACATCAAGATTTGGAGTTAGAAGAACTATTCCTACCTCGCCTTTGGGAGAATAGATGGTGCTTCACCTTTAAGAAAAGAAGCAGACCATCAAAATACAACTCCCATCGTGGTTGCCCCCTAAGTTCATGATTTGTTCATCTGAGATCACTGCAAGAATCGAGGAAGTGGGTGTGCAACTAAGAAATCCGCTAGTGCTCATCCTTTTACCGCACAGAGGGGTACAAATGTGATATCAAACTAGAGAATCATGGACCATCATGCCAAATGTCGAAAGCATTGGCGGGTCATGAGATACTAGTGGATTGATTCTTGAGATAAAGTTCACCTTATGAAAGCATGTAATGTCATACCGAGATGCAAAGATCAAAGCTAGGTAATGTTTCTCAATAGGTGGATAGTTTGTTTCTAGAATGAGATTAGTAGTAGAGAATGCTTTTCCTTCCTCATCATTGGCTTGGGCCAATAGAGGAGTCATCCAATCCAATGCAGAGTGTAAAGGATCTGCTGCTGAGAGATAGGCTGCAGCACCAAGTATTCTTGATGTCTTTGCATGTTGGCACTTATCATCCCACTTAACTTGGCATCCTTTTGACAAGTGCGAGAATGGTTTGCATCTCCACGATAAGTTTGAGATAAAGCATCTTAGATACCAACCATCCTTGAAAGGATCTTGAGTTGAGTTAAACTCTTAGGAGGTGGCATTTCTAAGATAGCTTTGATCTTTTAGGATCTATTTCTATTCCTGTTGAACAACAAACCCAAGAATTTCCGAAGCTCTCGAATGCACACTTGAGGATTCATTTTGAGGTTATATTATCTTAACCGTTCAAAACTACTCTCAAGTCAAAGAGGTGGTCTTCCTTTTCTAAACTCTTGACTACTAGATCATCAACAGCACTCAACCTAATGATGGATGAGTTCATTGAAGATCTAGTCATGGCGTTGGTATGTAGCATTTTTTAAGGCCGAAAGGCATGACCCTATAACAGAAGATTTCGATCGGGGTTTGAAAAGCAGTGTTTCTTTCATCTTCAGGAGACATCTTGATTTGGTTATAGATCCATCCATGAAAGAGAACGCATGAGATGAGGATACACCATTAATTAGTATAGGAAGAGGAAACTCATCCTTAGGACATGCCTTGTTTAAGTCCTAAAATGCAAATGAATTTGGCCATTCTTCTTCTTAAGGGATGACAGCTAACGGTAGGATATTTTTCTTCACTTGATGAAACTAGCATCGATTAGTTTCTTGACTTCAGAAATGACATTGTTCAATTTCTAATCGCATGCGTCTAGGAGCTTGCTTAATAGGGTAACGTTAGGGTCTATTGCTAGCTTGTGGATCGAGATAATCCGGGCATTTCTTCATAACTCCATGCAGTAGTCTTTAAACTTCGGTCAATAATAACTAAGTCATTGGTTTCTTCTTCATTTTCAAGAATGTACATGAGGATTTTCTTTTGTCCGAGGTTGATTTCTTTTAGCTTGTCGATTGTTGAATGAATCTCCTCTTCAAATTCTGGTGGTGCCTCTTTGACTTGGAGATCATCTGGATCATCTGAAGTTTCTAAACACACATTCTCATAAGAGTTGGGGATGTGTGAGAAGAACCTATCAGATTCCAAATGGTTGGTAACAATTAGGCAATAATCTTCATCATCGATTGGACCTTGTCGAATCCTAGTCCCTCTTGATTGTGCTTCCTTCTGTATTGTTCCATAGCTTTTTTTGAAATATTCGACCATGCTTGGACCAAGTGTGAGGAACTAAACCTTTATGTAAGATTTTGAACACAAGGAGTAAAAGTCAAAAGGTAATTCCATTAATTCTTTAAAAGTATCTTCCTCAAGTCTACATCAAGCTCAGGACTTGAGGATGATGAAAGAACCTCTTCATGCATGTGTGGAAGACTTAGGACTTCCTTAACTACTAAACCTTCAACTTTCTAGATGTAAGTGAGGTAAGAGCTAAGGTTCCCAACTGCTAATAGTTTCACATAAACCATATTCGAATACTTTGCTTTGCTTGGAGGCTTGGTCTTCATCTCTGGCTGATCAAAAGTCACCTCAATGGAACCCGCGAGAGGGGTTGGGGTATACTAATCACATTAGACTCATCCTCTGATTCCAAGTCACATGTGAATAGTAGGGTACTCTTATGAACTAGAACACGACCTCTATTGGCTGAAGGCCAACTAGGGGTCTCCACCTCTGGAACTACCTCTATTTCTACCTTTGCCTCTGCCTGGTGGAGGTTGAGCCATCCTACCCACATGTCCATATGATGGAATGAATTGTGGGTGGAATGTGATATGCAGATCTATTTCTTCTTCAATTCCCCTTTCTTGCTCACTTGGACTTTTATTTTTCTTTTCATTTTCTTTTATCTTTTCTTTTGCTTCATTTTCTTTTTTTTTGTATTTGCATTTGAATTTTGTCCAAGTTCATGAGAAAGGGTGTTTTGAGGAAGATAGTAGGTCTCATAAATCTCAACCTCTCTGAAAATGGCTTTTCATCTCCTTTGACATGGTATTCAATTCCATCTTTTAAACTTGATGCTTGATGAAGGAGGATGGAACGATCTTGTTACGATGTATCCAAGGCCTACCAAGCAAGTAGTGAATGAAGTATTCAATCAATCAATGTAGAACTTGGCTTTGGTCTTCCAGTCACCTATCTCCAAGGTAACACTATAGAACCTAAAGCCGCTCACCTTGATCATTGAATCTCAACATCCCATCTCCTCAGTGTAGAGATGTCAATCTTAGGCAAGGGTCTTTAGACTCATAATATTCTTGATGCACGAATCCATGAGAACCACAGTTTGAACATCCATGTCAGTAATGTAGGGGATGGTTGTGCTCCAAGTCCCCTAGAAGATCTTCATCTGTGAAGGTGATCCCTTGGGCTTCTTTTGCATAATGTGCTTCCTCACCTATAGCGGTCAGCTAAGCTAGGTATATTTCAGGATCAAGGAGAGCCTTGATTAGTGATTCTCTCATCTCTTTGGATAAGACAAGGGCATCATATATGCTTAGCTTAGATGGCAACTTTCTTAGATGAGAAAGGATGTTGTAGTCCACCTACGGCTGGTCTTCCAAGGGTGGAGCATCTCGTTGAAGGGCTTCTCGATCTTTTACCAACTGACTTTTCTCTAGAGGTCACTAGGAGGTAGAACCTTGCCACTACGGAGGTTGACTTCGATAATCTTTGGAGGCAAGGTGGTAGCAAGTTCTACATGCACTTCAAGCTAACCTACAGCTTCTCTTATGAGACTCTCAAAATCGAATGATTCCAAGTCTATCTCAAGAGGTGTGAGGTTGGAAAATCAACTTCAGAGAGAGGAAAATCAAATTATTATAGTTAATTAGACTTGAAGAGTTATCATTAAAATAGAAGAAGATAACTCATCAAAGAGACAGATGTAATTCAAATCGCTTTATTCTTCAATTTCTTGGAAGTATTTGGAGGTACAAAGTAGAAGTAGAGTAGAGTGAATGGAGTAAGGATTTGATGCCCTTATCTGATACAAGAGTTCTACTAGTAGAAGAAATAAAAGCTAGAAATGGAAGAAGTCACTAGTATGGAAGGAAGAAGGCTAGTGTAGACATGAGTGGTTGTGCTAAGGGCTATCTACACATCTGCTTCTTATTATTTATTCTTGAGCTCCCACTTTCCTAGAGTTGGCAACAACTTGCTTTTCCTTGGTGTTGGAGGTTTGGGCTCAGCATGCAAGGAAAGCTTCTTGATATTCTAAATTATTTTCTTAGAGTTTTTTGGGCAAAGAAATGTCCCAACCTTCTTTTGTTTTGGTAGGATCACTTGTATCCCCAAGGATTACCCTAATGGAACTAGAAGGTTGTTCCACAAGGTATTCCTTTGGGATAACTACAATACTGGTTTTGAAACTATGTTCAAGCCAATCCTTGAATGCAAAGCAATCCTCCAAGATGTGGCCTAGCATATGGTGGTAAGGGTAAAAGTTTGGATCATGATTTTTGCCTACTTTCTGGTCTCTAGGTAGCTGAAAATCAGTTTCTTTAAGAGATTCTTAAAGATCTTCCTAATTACCTCTCCTTAAGAATAAGGTTTGTTTAACTTATCTAATATAGTAGGTGGACCATATACACTGGCGGATGCATGCACTGCTGGTGTATGGGTGAGGTGGTGGTTGTCTTTGGCCATGAGGTTGTAGTGGAGGCAGTATGGTTTTTAGTGGTGGCAAAAAGTGTCTATTGAGGTCATGGCTTGCGATCTCTCAGGTTGCTTCCCCTTGTCAACCACTACTGTTGCTCCAGGTTTCTTCTCATAGACCTTTTAGGATTTCTACTTTGGCAATTGATCTAGAAAAGACAACTGTTTGACCTTTCTCTTGTAGCAGCCTTGTTGATTAGCTTCTCAAATATCTTTATGGTGAAGCTTAAGCATGAAGGGTAGATATTCTTCAAGAGAATCTCAATGGCATCTTTGTTCAGAACATGGTTCACACTTCATACTCAGTTACATGAAGAATATAATCAACAAGTGACTCACCCAGAGTGCTAGCTACAATGATCACTAGTAACCCTTTGAGCTCCAAAAATCTCTTGATGAAGAGTTGCTCTAACTCAAATGTCTTACTTGGTTCGTTAATCAAAAGTGATACCCTCCCTTTCTAAGAGTCTAAAGCATTTACCATTAGATAACAGAAGTGCTATATGCTTCCTCGATTCTCCATCAAAGCTTTTGAGGAAGGAGGCATGAAACCCTTGGATATAGCATCAAATTCCTTTGGGTAGGGTCTACCCTTTGGAAGATGATCCTCCCGAGCTTGAGCTTCCTTCACCTGTTCTGGATTTAGATCTTTTCATGTATGGAGGTACTATCCACTACCTTCCTATACATGCTAGTGCTACCTTGCTCAACAGGAGGTAGAGTCTTAACTGGATCTAAGACATGCACTAGCTCAAGTTGACTAACATCGATTGTACTAGGATGAGCAGGGGCTTGCTTACGGCGACACTCTTGCTAACAAACTAGTGTCATCCTATCAATCTTATCTTTCGCCTTAATTGTGAGGTGATGGGTTGATTCTACGGTATCTCCTTGATCAACCTCATCACCTTCCATGGCTTGCTGCTCCCTAAGAAGAGAACCTCTAGTATTGACCATGCATACGACGGCTGAATCCCCATCAAGTCATCTTCAGATGAAGCGACTTTTCTTCATCGACCATGCTAAGATCTCTTTTTCTCCATAAAATAGTGTGCAACTATCTCATCTAAGGATCGATCTCATAGGTACAAAGCTTGGGCGTCGGTGTGATGATCATGCATGCGAGGCACCGACATCACCAGAGGGAGTCAATCTGCGTGGTACTAGAAGAATGATACTCTTGGATGTATAATAGGTAACAATCCTAGGATGATCCTCTTCTGAACTATCATGATACATCACCATCTCCGTGGGTGGAGGTGGTGAAGGAAGACCACGATGCTCAGGGGTTCCACTCCTTCACACACCAAGGGTAGAAGTTGGTGGAAAACTCGACCTTGGTGGTGTAGGAGTATCCCTTATAGCGGATCACCAATGAGGTACATTTTTCTCATGCGACCTTCATGGCCTTAGATGGAATGGGTGATCTTTGAAACCTGGCGATGGAGGCGTGGGAGAAGCGGTGGAGGTGGCACCTCTATCTCTGAGGCACCCTCCTGGTGGATGGTCCCATGAGAGAATACTATCGGTATGCGGGTAGTCAGCCAGAAATCAACCAAGTAGAAGCGGTGGCTGAACCTCCATTGCTCTCTTGTGTGTGTGATGTATGGCCTCCGGGCCCTCGATGGTTGGCTCCCACACTGAGGATAATGGGTGTAGATTGACTAGGGACTGGTGTATGCTTGCTACCTAGCATAGAGAGCAGAAGGTGTGCATGACCTCTACTTCTAGTTGGTTGTAGATGCACCGAGGAGAGGATGAGCGGATCCTCACATCCTCTATCGATCCTAGAGAGGATGGGGTTTCTGTAACGGTGGTGAAGTGATGGGAGACATGGGCGATCAGGCTGCCTCAAGGTCTCAGGTATTCAGTATGGAACCGTTTGACCATGGTTCTTATTCCTACATGATGATGAGAGGAGTGGCTAGACCCACTCAAATGTGAGGCAAGCCTTAGCCTTACCTTTGGAGGTAGATGGTGGTCTTGCTTGCACAGACATGTGCAACTCGGGATGAACTATCCGACTAGACTTTACTAAAACCTGTGCATACAACTTTCTCTTATGAGGAGATATCAAATTAGAGGTAAGTCTACCGATGATGGCTCGCCTCACCTTCTTCCTATTGACTGTGGTGAGAGGAATGCCCACACAAGTGATCTGGCCCCCTCAAATCCCTTACCAAAATGGATCAAGTGGGTATGGTCCAAACGAGGGAAGTTAGCCTGATCTAAGACTAGATCCATACCATGAGAGAAAGTAAAGAAAAATTTTGAACTGCATTACTTTGAGTAAGCGAAATTGAACTTTGCAGAAAAATCTAATAACAAATGAACTTTCATCAATTTTCTATCTCCATAGATTTTGAATTTTTTTGAAAATTTGAACCCACATCCAACTTGGAAAATGTTAAGTGGGTTCAAATGAATTTGGAGATTGATTGAAAGAGGAATTTGAATATGAATCCAAACTTCAACAAATTTAGTATGTTGAAATATGGATTCAAAATTTTGATAGGATGCTTCCATAGGTTCACTTTTGTTTTGGATTTGAATTTGTGATTTTGGAGGACCCTTTCCTTTAACAAATTTGGGTATGTTAAGGTAAGGGTCAAATGATTTTGTTTTGTTTGAATGTTTTATTTTACTCTTAGCAAATTTAGGTATGCTAAGTGAAGTAAAAGTGATTCTTTTTTGTGGATTTTGTTTTCTTTATTTTGGAAAATTTTGGAATTCTTACTTAGCAAATTTAGGTATGCAAAGTGAAGAATCCAAGTGTATTTTGCTTAATTTTTGAAAATTGGATTCTTAGCAAATTTAGGTAAAGAAAATCTTATGTGTTTCATTTGTTTGGAATGTTTTGATTTTTGAAAAGGGTAGGATCCTAAGCAAATTTGGTATGCTAAGGGATCTAAGTTCATTTTGTTTTGATATGTTTTGAAAGTGGAGACAACTTTAGCAAATTTGGTATGCTAAAGGTGAAATCACTTGGTTTTGTGAAATTTCTCTTAGCAAATTTGAGTATGCTAAATGAAATTCCAAATGTGTTTAAAATTTTGATTTCATTTTGATTTTGAAAATGGAAACTTCTCTTTAGCAAATTTGGTATGCTAAGGAAGAAGTTCCAAAAGGTGTTTGAAAAATTTTGATTTTTTGGATTTGGAAAACTTTACTTAACAAATTTGGTATGTTAAATGAAGTTCCAAATATTGTTTTGAGATATGATTGTTGATTTTGATTTTGGATTTGGAAACTTCACTTAGCAAATTTGATTATGTTAAATGAAATTCCAAATGTATGTTTAGAAATTTTTTGAAATATGATTTTTGATTTTAATTTTGGATTTGAAAACTTTACTTAGCAAATTTGATTATGCTAAGTGAGGTTCCAAAATGTGTTTAAAAATTTTTTGGATTTTAAATTTGTAGACTTCACTTAACAAATTTGGATATGTTAAATGAAGTTCTAAATGTTGTTTGAAATTTTTTTGAAATATGTTTGTTGATTTTAATGTTTTGAAAAGAGGACCTCCATTCAATAAATTTAAGTATGTAGAATGGAGATCAATTTTATTTTGAATGATAGTTTTGTTTGATTGTTGCTTTTTTTTTTTAAAGGGAGAATTCCATCTTAAAACATATGTGGGATATGTTTAAGTGAGATTTCCTAAATGATATTTTATTTTTAGTTCGGAATGAAATCTTCATTTAATAAATTTGAGTATATTAAATGAAAGTATTCATGTATGCTTTTTGAAAATTTTAATTTTGTTTACAAATGAACTTTTTATTTAATAAGTGTGAGTGTATTGAATAGAAAAATTCATGCGTGTTTTTGAAAAGTTTAATTTTTGTTTACAAATGAACTTTCTATTCAATAAGTGTGAATGCATTGAATAAAAAAAATTCATATGTGCTTTTGAAAACTTTATGATTGTGATTGATTTTTGGAAAACATGATTATTAATTTTATTTTGAAAATGAAATCTTCATCAAAATGAATTGAAAGAAGATGTTCATTTGTGCTTTTGAAAATGTTATTAGTTTTATTTTGAAAATCCTACATGTAACAATTATGTGAATTGTTAAATGAAAGTGACAAAATTTTGTGGAAGATATTTTATTAAGTGCATTTCTTTGAAAAGGTACTTTTGCAAAAGCAAAGTTCTTTATGAAAGATTTATTATTTTAGGATGAACCTTTCCTTATCATGAAAATGATAAGGAGGAAGCCTTTAAGAGATGTTTTTTTTAGATCATTTCATTTTACCTGTTGGAGAAACCTGGGGTTTTAATAAGGAATCGGTCCTAAAACCTAAAGATGTTGGCTAACTCAAGAATAAAATGAGCCAAGGAGGAAAGAAGGATAGTCTTGGATTCATACCAAAAATACAAACTCACTATCGATACTCAAAGACAATGATCATTTACCAAAGATGGAGAGAGGAACCATCCCTGGAGTCAGAAAAATCTGGTGAATAAATTCTATTAGAGGTCGCCTTTCAAATCATGGAGAAAGAAAGAAGAGACCTTATAAAATTCATCTTAGTAAGATGTCAGATCTGTAGATATTCAGTGATCGGATACATCTAAAGAAAATAGTCTATCTCAAGATAGTCACTACCCTTTAATGGAACCAATCATCAATAAGGACTCTAAGGATGATGGGTGCATATGTAGAGATCTTCCCCTACTTTACATGAAAATGTAAAGCGGGGTTTATTTTAAACGGGTTCATTAAGTTTTCTAGGGCAAGCCCCATAGTTAATTACATCCTAAGGGATGGGATCCCTTAGGAAAACTCTCAATTAAGGTAAATGATCATTATCTCTGAAGATTTCAATAGGAAAAACTCTCAATCGATTGGTTTGTGTTTGAGGGATCAAATGGGATTGATCAAAAGAGAGAGTTATTATCAAAGCCATAAATGGGAAATAAGTAGGAGATGCTCACGATGCGAGGTAACTTAGTGAACATCTTAAACTATCCAAAAATTGGGCTTTACATTTTGCAAATTGATTTAGCTTGTTTGAGTTATATTTTTCATTAAAAATTTGAGGACTTAAGATTCCTTAACACAAGATTAAGGAAATACCTGAGAGGTGAGGAATTATGCTTATGGCCTAGAGGTGAGTAATCAGAACCTAAATCTAGAGGAGCTTGGTGAGGAAGCACAACCTAAATCTAAGAAAAATGGGTAATTGGTTTTCCACAGAAAGGACAAACCACATGGACTTACAACCTGGGGTAAACCAACTAACTCCTATGATTTTAAAACATATAGTCTTATGCTTATGCAAGATAGTTAGTTATTATTTAGAAAGAGACAGTCCTTAAACTTATGCCCTAAATAGACTAGATCATGTAAAGGAACATGCTTCAAATGACCTAAATCTAATGCAATTCAAATTTCATTTTATTTTTATTTTTGGACAATCATTTTGACTCAGGCTAATAGGATTTTAATGACTAATGCATGAGAAATCAAATTATTGGCCAAAATCAGCGAGAAGGTAGGAGGTGAGTTTCCACCACCTCAAGGTCAAGTGGGTTCTCGGAAAAGGTGGAAACCCTCCAATCAAGAGTGAAATAAGATGTATTTGTGCATGATATTATAAATGCTCATCCTAAGGGTTGCTAATTCTTTTATCTTGATTTTAACCCTAAGCTTTAGGTGAGGTTATGAGTTATTTTAATTTGAATTATTAAGTTGGGTAAATATTTATTTTATCTAAAAGCCTAATCCACATCCAGCCATACATAAAGCAAGGAAGAAACTAAGAAAAATATGTCACCTAATGCAAAAGTTAAATAAATTATCAAATAATTTATAAAGCTAATCGCAAATAGAATAAATGGCCATTGTGGTCGGGCACCACCCCACAAACCTAAAAATATCAAATGTGGGTAGCTGAGCTCTACCCTTATACAACCTGTATTACAAATAAATTAAATTATAATTTAAGCAAAAGAATTCATTGTTATGGGGGTCTTCAAGCTTTATTCTTCTTTCTTCTTTTCTTCTTCTTCCGTTTCTTCTTTTCTTCTTTGGTTCCTCCTTTGGATGGTTGGAAGGTGGATGCTTCAAGGATTCACATGGTGCATAAGATATGATCTTATGACTAATGCTCATCCTAATCCCCATAACAAATCATTCCAAAATCCTAATTATATAAACATTTACATGAAAAGGAAAAGTAGAAATCTAACTAACACCTACAAAACAAAGGTTAGTTAAATCACACCACACAAATCCCAAGCATGTATATTAGACTCATCACCCCACACATGGGTGACTAAGTCCACCTAGCCTATGGATTATGCTTAGGGGTATAAAGCACCTACAAAAAAGCATTTATATTTTTATTTATGATAAGCCCTTAAGCATAATCCACAGAAAAGAATAATTAGACTAAGCACATCCTATCATTTACTCTAGCATACACCCTAACATCAGTCTAAAATATATATCAAACCATGCACCGACCTAACCTAAGGCTAGAAGTAGTGACTTAGGCTAATGTGTGTGCTTTGAAGGTTTGTGTGGTATGCTTAGCTATGATTTTAGGTTTAAAGTTTTTAAGTGTGAAGAACATGCTCAACTTAGAGGAGGGTTTCATTGAAGTTGTTTAAGTGTTTTGGATTATTTTTCTTTCAGGTTTTAATTTAGTTTGAGTGAAACCTACAATTAATTACTAAGTTATAAAGAGAGGAAAAGATAAGGGAGCTTCTCTTTCCTTCCCTAATCCTTAAGTAATTTCTAAGGAAAGTTTACATTTTAATTTCATTTAGGTGAATGTTTTGATTACATATTTTAATCAATCCTAAGTTTAGATAAACCCTAAACAAACCTATTCAAAAAGAAAGACATTTTAAGATTAAATAAAATGAATCAAATTTCACATAACACATTACTTCATTTCTTTCCCAACATATATAACATGCATATGGATGGACCCTAAGCATATTTGTGCATGCAAATGAGAATAGTTAACACACTTTATGATGTATGCTAAGTAATCCATTTAAGAATATTTAGAAGTTGAATATACATGATTTTTCTTAAGTAGAAAAGGTTTTCCTTATCCAAAATTTCACATACATACATGAAAGTAAGAAAGGCATAAGTGAGTACAACACCATTGTTAACCAGAGGTGTAAAGTACAAGACCTACTTAGGGTTACTTAAAGCTTCATAACCTCGGGGTTGTCCAGATATACTACTTTCCTTAAGTACAAACATGTATTTAAAAGAAATGAAATGGAAAAGGAATATGCAAAAGTTGTTTAATAGATTTATTTTTCTTATGCAATTTATTCATGCAAGTATAGCAGTTCTTAGATGCTAGCATAGGGATAAATAGGGTATAGAACTAAGTAAGTGTTGGGTTCTTTTCAAATGAACCCTACATCTTACCAACTCCTTTTCAAAACTATGCTAATATAAGAAAGAAAGGAAATGCTACACTAAACATGACTTTATAATTCACCGCATGCAAGCTTATAATTAAGATATGAATAACACACTCTTAGATTTTAGATTTCATTTATAAGTTTTAAAAATATTTTAGATTTAGTAGTGATAATAGCCACTCATATTTTACTTTAGCCAACACATGCACATTTGACATAAAGCAAACAATTTTCATTTTAAAATTTGAAACATGAAATTATGAATGCATGAATGTACAACTTAACATGTTGGGAAAGATCCAAAACAATGAAAGCATGTAAACAAACTCACTTTATTATAGAATAAGAAAATTTAGAATAAATCAAAGTGAATTTCAAAATGATTTTTGTCTAGTTTGAAGTTTGATTTAATTTTTAAAAGGTGAGATGGGTTCGCTATTCCTAACCCATTCCCACATGTGTTTTATACTTTTGTTTAATTTTCAAATATTAAATCCATTTTTAAGCATTGATTAGGTTAAGGTATAAATTAAGTGGCTTAATTAACCCTTACCTACAAAATCTTAGAAAAATTAACTAACTAATTATGAGCCAATGAGATGACATAAAATCCATAAGATATTTAAATTTGCAATGCACACAATTAAAAGTTAATTAAGCTAAGGGGTTTAGCTTAAGGACTTTCAAAACACCCTTTCATACTTATGAATGGGGTTTTAATTTTCTTTAATTGAACTTAGGCTATTCCTAAGCATCTACCCAAGGTAGATTAATTAAGTTTTGAAACTTTTAGAATTTTTTTAAAATTGATTAAAGGGATGATTAATGAGTTAGCCCTTAATTAAGAGGGGATTAAGGAGAGAAAAGGGGGTTTAGGGAATAGCTTAGGGGAAATGCCCTAAAATTATTCGATAAACCTCTTACTCACTAGATCTGACCTTAGTCAAATCTAATCATAGGGTAAATCCATTAATCACATCTTAATTACTCTTAATTACGTGAAAGAGGTAATTAGGAAATGAGCTAGAAATTTCCCCAATTGAGCCCTCAATAAATCTCAAGAAAATTACGCGAGGTAGAGGTCATCCCCTAAAATGAACCCTAAAAATTTGAGATTAATTGATGACTTAATTAAAGGATAATTAGCTAATTAAGATTCCTAAAGAATTCCAAATTCAAAGAAAAGAGTAATTCAAAATTCATTAAAACTATTTTTAAAATATTCTAGATGAATTTATCTTTCCATAGGATTTTTTCCTTTTATTTTTTTGATTTTTTGATGAAGAGTTATGAATTTTAGAAGTTTTATGAATTAATTAGGAATTAATTAATGGCAACTAATCCCCTTAACCTACTCATCGACCTGGTGGTGGTGGTGATTGCTTTACATGTGCCATGTGAGGTGTGACTTAAATGTCACATCCCAAATGTGGTGGCGTATCTTTAATATCTCGATCAAAGATGGATGACTATTCATCCAGTTTTAAAAGGATAATGGATTTACTAAACATGCTAAATAATCTCAACCGTCCATCTAAAATGTGTGGATGGAAGGTTGAGATGAGCCAAGTTCTTTCCTGAGGATCAACCGAGACCGTCCATGATGGGGAATCGAGCTTGCATGGAATTATACAAAAATCAACCCACACCATCTAAACATAATTACCAACCTATCCAACGGTTGACTTCTCATGCCATGGACATTTCTTTCACAAAGGACCAACACCTATCAAACGGAGTGGTTAAAAAATTACATACCTCGCCAGAGGTGATCACCGGCACTCGAGCTCGAGGAGGTAGCTTAGTCGGTGAGTGAGCTATTGAAATTCCTCCTTGAGGGTGGATCAATGGGTGACAAACACCACTTCACTTGCTGATCCAATTGAGCTCTTCCTTACTGTGGGAACCTAAATCAAAGCTTGGGCAAGTTTGACTTGACCTTCTGATGGAGTGTGCAAGAGGAATTGGATTAAGATCAAGTGTAGAGGAAGTTGGCTAATGGATTGAGCTCCCCTATTTTGCACTATGCAAAATCAAGAATTATGAAATTCAAATCCTATCTAAGAAGCTTAGGAATGCTCTCAGGTGGTTGCTCTGGGTTCCTAGGCTCCAATTGATAGTGAGTGAAGTGAAATTTCATTGAATTAGGGGGAGTATATCTTCCCCTATGGCAATCTGACGGCCGAGCATATGTTTGCCATTTTGATCTAATTGACCTGATTGGAGAGGTTATTTTGATGGTTTTGAGGGTGCACATGGTCAGTTTGATCCCTTGAGTGGAATGCCAACTTTCCATGTGCTGAATTGAATCTTAGGAAGGAATTTGAAAACTCAATTTCAAGTTATGTGATCGGGTTTGATCTATGGACCAAATGGGCTGACCCAAACCCATTGGGTTGGGTGCACCACTCATCACTAAGTCCCCTTGAGCTTTTAGGAAAGCTTCAAGTGATTGTGAAGAGGGTATGACCAAAATACCCATGGGCTAGGCCAACATTTGTTCTATGGCCTAGGGTTAGAATGGTCATTTTGATATTTTTTTGAATTTGGGTATGTTGGGTATGTGGAGAAACTAGTTTTGGCCAAGTTTCATTGGATTTAGAATCCATTTGATAGGTTTTGGCTCATGTTGACCCATTTAGGTCAAAATGGGTCAACTTGGGACAAGTTGACCAATTGGTCAAATTGGGTCAAACCAAGGGTTGTTCATATGACCATTTGAAATATTTTTGTGGCTTTGATTTGATTAAATTTGGTATATATTTAGTTTTGGCTCATATGACTTCATTTAGGTCAAATGGGCCAAGTTGACCTATTTGAGGTAGATCAAGGGTAGGTTTTGGTTTGGTTAGTCATATGGAGTGGATTGGTATCTTCATTTCCAATCAATTTGGGTTAAGTTCAATTTTGGCTCAACATGACCCCTTTAGGTCATGTTGGGTCTAAGGTCAATTGGGCTTGGTTGGGTCTAGTTGGCCAATTAAGGCTTTGGTTAAGTTCCACAAGTGATTTGGAATGGACTTGACCCATTGGTTTCAATCAATTTGGCTTAGATCAAGTTTTGACACATTTTGACCATTTAAGTCAAAATGGGTCAACGTAAAGTGGGCCAATTGGGCTAGGTTAAATGTTGGCTTGGCAAGTTCAAACATAGGTCATGAGTGAACTTAGATCAATGGTTTTAATCAATTTGGCCTATGGTAGATTTTGGCTATGTAAGGTTTCATTTTAGGTTAAGTGTTGACTTAGTCAACCCTTAGGTTTGAATTGGTTTGACCCAATTTGATTGATTGATTGATCATCCCATGATGATTGTTGATCATGATGAGAGAGATATATGAGTTTGGATCAATCCAATTTGGTTAGGATCAAAAGTTGGCTCATAAGGGTACTTTTGGGTCAGGTGAGGCTAAGTGGGTCAAACAACTTGGTCAAAGTTTGATTTAAAGTTGTTTGATCTTATATATGGACTTATGATTGAAATATAAATCCATTTATAAGTGGTTTGAAGTTAAATGGGTTTGGATTCATTTGAAAATTTCATATTCAAAGGAAGAATATGAAGGGGTCTTGGGTTTGATTTTTGATTTGGGTTTTGATTGTTTGATTGAGGTTTGGATTTATATATGAGCTCATGATTGTAGGGTTGATTGAACCATTAGAGAAAATCAAGAGTTTTGCTTGATTTGGAATTGATTTGGCTAAGTTCAAGGTTTTGGCTTGAAAGGCTTAGATTGGATTTTGAGTGGATTTGAGTTTGATTTTTGGTGTTGGTTTTGATTGTTTGAATTTATATTTTATTTATATATGAGAATATAAATTGATCATGCGAAAATTTCAAAGATTTGAAGTGGTTTAATCATGATTTGGGTTAAATCCATTAAAGGGAATTTAAAGGATTTAAGAGAATTTTTAATTTGAAATTTATTTTTTGAATTGGATTTGATTGATTTATATTTATATTTTAATTATATATGAGAATAAAAATGAGAATACAAATAAGTTTTGAGAAAATCCCATGAGTTTGAATAGGTTTGATCAAAGTTTAGGTTAAATTCATTAATAGAAAATTAAGGGATTTAAGGGAATTTCAAGGATTTTAAATTTGGAATTTAATTTTTTCCTTTAATTGGATAGATTTATATTTATATTCCATTTATATATGAGAATATAAATGAGAATATAAATAAGGTTTTGAGAAAATCCCATGGATTTGAATAGGTTTGATCAAGGTTTAGAGTTGATTTTGGCTAAGTCCTTTAATGGAAGATTAAAGGGACTTAAGGAAATTTTCATGAATTGATTTGGAATTTAGAATTTGATTTGATGGGTTTGAATTTATATTTCATTTATAAATGTGAATATAAATGAGAATATAAATAGATCATGAGAAAATCTTAAAGGTTTGATTGGATTTTGATCATAATTTTGGCCAAGTCCTTAAGAAAGGGTTAAGGACTTAGGAAATTTGAACTTACGAATTTTTGATGAATTTTGGTCATGGGTTTCAATTATGGAATTGAATCATGGAATTCAATCAAGAAATTGACTTAAATTTGGAGAAAATCAAATAGAATTGATTTGGAGTTTGACTTGAAAGAAGAAAAGTGAGGAATGATTCAAGCTAAAGGGTAGGAGATTTTCCTAACACCCCTAAGGCATGACCTATCCCTATGGCTAACTCTTCTATATTTTCTAGGGTTAGAAGAGAGTGTCCACCTAATCACTAGATGTGTATTAAGACTAAAGAACTCTTAAATTCTAAGAGGAATCCAAAGCCTAAGATGGAGGTGTTGAGAGCTGATTCTAAAGATGAGATCAACAATCCCCTACTTATCTTCCTTTGGTTTTGATAATAACTCCCTCTTTTTGATCAATCCCACTTGATCTTCCAAAAATAACCAATTTGTTGATAGTCCTATTTTTGAAATCTTTGGGGACAATGATCATTTACCTTAATCAAGAGTATTCTTAAGGAATTTCATTCCTTAAGATGTAATTAATTTTGGGGCTTCCCTCCATAGGGAACTTAACAAACCCGGTTTAAAATAAACCCTACTTTACTTTTACATGTAAAGTATGGGAAGAATCTCTGGTACATTCAAAGACCCATTGTCTGTAGGAGTCCTTATTAGGTGATTAGCTCCATTATAGGACGATAACTTTTGTCTCTCGAGATAGTACATCATTGCTCAATGTGCATCAACTTAATAGAACATCTGCGGATTTCAGTCCAAACATATTTTTTTGTATTCATTTATTTTTCATAAGATAGATGAAGATGAAAATATTTCACCACAGTAATCCTTGGGGATACATGTGATCCTCTCAAAATAATTGAAGGTTAGGATATCTCTTTATCCCGAACCTCTAAAAAGATTATTTCTAAAATCAAGAGACTTTCCTTACAGGTGCCTGATGTAGCTCGAACCTCCAACATCAAAGAATGTTTGCAAGTTGTCAAAGACAACTTGGGAAAGAAATGGGATGGCGGTCAGAACCCATACTTTCGGGATAAAGTAAGATGAATTTGAGTCCACCTCCATTCCACTATTGTAATACTACTTGCCATTTCTACCTAGCTCTTCTTCTAGTAGACATCTTGTGTCACGATGAGGGCATTAAATACCTCACCCCACTTACTTTACTAGATTTCTACTATGTACCTTCTTTTAAATCTAATAAATCGAGGAATAAAGCTGGTTTGAATTACATCTATGTCACTTCTGATGGGTTATTATATTCTACTCCTTTAGAAAACTCTTTTAGTATTAATAATTATAACAACTTGGATCATCCTCTTTCTGATTCAGAAATTAACTTTTTTTTTCTGAATACTATGGGTTCACCTCATGAGATAGACTTGGAATCATCTGATTATGAGGGTCCTATAGGAGAAGCTATAGGTATACCTGATGACTAAGTAGAACTTTCTATTAAACCATCTCATGAAGTCATCGAAGTTAACCTCCATAGTGGCAAAGTTCTACCTCCTAGGACAACACCTCAAGATAAGGGAAAATAAGTCATTGGTACCAATGATCAAGAAGCCCCTCCACAGGATGCTCCACCCATGGATATGCTTGAGGAGGACTTGCATGGAGTTGATTATAATGTCCTTGCTCACCTTAGAAAGTTGTCAGCTAAACTAAGCATATATGATGCCCTTGTCTTATCCAAAGAGATGAGGGAATCATTAATCAAGGATCTTCTTGATCCAGAGATATGCTCTTGGATCACTATTAGAGAGAAGGCATATTATTCAAGAGAAGCTCAAGGAGTCACATTCACCAACGAAGACCTTCTTCTGGGGGACAGGGAGCAAAGCCGCCCTCTCTACATCATAGTAGATATGGGTAGATTCAGACTTTCTAGAGTTTTAGTTGATCCAGGTGCATCGGTGAACATTAAGAGCCTGAAGACCCTTGCCTATTTTAAGATTGGCATCCCTAAGCTCCGAGGAGATCAGATGAAGTTGAGAGGATTCAGTCAACAGGGAGAGAGGGCTTTAGGCTCCATAGTGTTACCTTTGGAAATAGGTGACTGGAAGACTAAAGCCAAGTTCTATATAATTGATTCAAATGCATCATTCACTGCTTTACTCGATAGGCCTTGGATACACCAGAATAATATGATTTCATCCTCCCTTCATTAGCGCATCAAGTTTTGAAGAGATGGAATCGAATATTGTGTCAAAGGAGATGGAAAGCCATTTTCAGTTAGAGAAGTCAAGATATATGAGGATACAACTTACTATCTTCCTCAAAATCAAAACAAATTTTCTCATGAACTTGGTCAAAATTCAAATACAAAAGAAAAAAAGAAAAGAAAAGAAAAGAAAAGAAGAAGAAAGTACAAATGAGCAGAAAGGGAAAGAGGAAGAGGTAGTGCATGTTACATTCCACCTCGTTCCACCATATGGACATATGGGTGGATGACTCGACCTCCACAGAGGTAGAGGTAGATCTGAGTTCAGTGGAAGACCCCACGGTTGGACCGACCAACAGATTTTTAGTTGAGTACTAATATTCATATCTTGGAATCATCGAAAGATGAGTCTCATGTGATTAGCATACCGACCAACCCCTCTCCGGGTTTCATTGAGGTGACACTGGTGAGATAAGAGACCAGGCCTCCAAGAAAAGCAGAATATATTCAAATCAATATTAAAATATTAAAGCTTGAGAACTTTAGCTCTAACCTCACTTTCTTCTCAAAAAGTTGAAGGTTTAGTAGTTAAGGAAGCCCCTAGATATTCCATGGATTTCAAGCCAAAGAGATTCCTATTGGGTCCTCAAGTCTAGAAGCTAATGTAGAACTTAAGGATAATTCATATAAAGATTTAATAGAATTACATTTTGATTAGTACTCATCTTGTGTTTATAATCTTGCTAAGAAAGGTTTGATTCCTTATACATGTTCCGGACCGCAGTTGGTATTTCAAGAAGGCTGGAACAATAAAGGATGCATAATCAAGATGGACTAATTATCTGATAGTGGTCGGCGATGATGATTCGCTGGTTATCACCAATTCTGAGTTTGATAGGTTCTTCTCAAACCACATTAACTCTTATGAGGATGTCTATTTAGAAACTTCAAATGATCCAAATGATCTTCAAATCAAAGATGCACCTTTAAAATTTGAAGAGGAAATCCCTTCAACCATCGATAAGCTCAAAGAAGTCAACCTCAGGATAGAAGAAAATCCACACACCATATACATCAGTTCTCTACTGAACAAAGAAGAAACCATTGACTTAGTTAGGCTATTGACTAAGTTTAAGGACTTCTTTGCATAGAGCTATGAAGAGATGCTAGGATTATCTCTTAACATAGCATCCACTAATAGACCATAGCGTTAACCCTAAAGCAAGCTCCTACGCACAATTTGAATAATAAGTCATTTCTAAAATCAAGAAACTGATCAATGCTGATTTCATCAGGGAAGAAAAGTACCCTATCTGGTTAGTGAGTGTCATGCTAGTTAAGAAAATGAATGGCCAAATTTGCATATGTGTCGATTTTAGGGACTTAAATAAGGCAAGTCCTAAGGATGAATTTCCACTTCCTATACTAAAAATAATGGTGGACATTGCCTCGTCTCATAAAATTTTCTCTTTTATAAATGGATCATCTGGCTATAAACAAATAAAGATGGCCCCCGAGAATGAAAGAAACACTATTTTTCAAACCCTGATCGGAATCTATTGTTATAAGGTCATTCCCATCAGCCTTGAAAATGTCGGTGCTACATACCAGCGGGTCATGACTCAGATCTTCAATGAACTCATTCATCATCAAGTTGAATGCTATGTTGATGATCTAGTAGTCAAAAGCAAAGAAAAGGAACACAATCTTTTTTACTTGAGAATAGTTTTCAAACGGTTAAGATAATTCAATCTCAAAATGAACCCCTTGAAGTGTGCATTTGGAGTAGCTTCAAAAAAATTCCTTGGGTTTGTTGTTCGACACTTGGGAATAGAGATAGACCTAGAAAAGATCAAAACTATCTTAGAAATGACACCCCCTAAAATTCTAACTCAACTCAGATCATTCCAAGGGCGGTTGGTGTATCTAAGGCACTTTATCTCCAATCTATCAAGAAGATGCAAGCCATTCTCAGCACTTGTCAAAAAGGATGCTAAGTTCAAGCGGGATGATAAGTGTCAGCATGCTTTTGAAGACATTAAATAATATTTGGTGAAGCCAGCAGTTCTAGCAGACCCTATCTCGGGCAAGTCACTTATCATCTACACTGCTGCATTGGAAGACTCCCTTGGTGCTTTGTTGGCTCAAACCAACAACGAAGGGAAGGAGAATGCTCTTTACTACCTCAGCCGTCATCTGATACCTACTGAAGTGAACTACCAACCTATTGAGAAATATTGCCTAGCTTTAATCTTTGCATCTCAAAAGCTACGACACTATATGCTTTTTCATAAAGTGAACATGATTTCAAGAATCAATCCACTACAGTATCTCATGACACGACTGACATTATTTGGACGGTTGACACATTGGTCCATGATTCTCTCATAGTTTGATATTACATTCATACCCCTCCGTGCTGTGAAAGGACAAGCACTAGCAGATTTCTTAGCAGCACACCCACTACCTACTGACTCTTCGCTTAGTGATGACCTCTCCGATGAACAAATCATGAACTTAGGGGACACTAGCATCCGCCATTGGGAGATGTATTTTGATGGTGCACTTCCTTTTAAAAAGGAGAAGAACCACGATCTACTCTTCCAGAAAAGGCAGGGGTAGGAATCGTTCTTTTCTCCAAACTCAAATCAATACCACATGATTGAAATCCATGGTTGAACTCCATGATTGAAACCCATGAATGAAATTTCAAATTCCAAAATTTAAGTCTTTTAAATTTCCTCTTAAAGACTTAGCCTAAATCATAACCAAATCAATTCAAATTCATGGAATTTTCTCACAACTCATTTATATTCTCATTTATATTCACATATATAAATGAAATATAAATTCAAATCAATCAAACTAAGCTCAAAAATTAAATCCAAAACTCCAAAATTTCCTAAGTCCTTTTAAATTTCTTCTTAAAGACTTTAAATCATGATCAAATCAATTCAAATTCATGGGATTTACTCATAACTTATTTATATTCTCATTTATATTCACATATATAAATTAAATATAAATATAAATCAATCAAATCTAAATCCAAAATTAAAATTCCTAAGTCCTTTAAATTTCCTCTTAAGGACTTATCCAAAATCATCATCAAATCAATTCAAACTCATGAGATTTTCTTATAACTCATTTATATTCTCATTTATATTCACATATATAAATGAAATATAAATTCAAATCAATCAAACTATATTCAAAAATTCCAAATATTTTCTAAGTTCTTTAATCTTCTCTTCAGGACTTAGCCTAGATCATAATCAAATCATTCCAAATTTATGAATTTTTCTCATAATCCATTTATATTCTCATTTATATTCACATATATAAATGAAATATGAATTCAAACAATCAAAACCACTTCCAAAAATCAAACTAAAATCCATTCAAAATCCAACCTAAGCATTTCAAGTCAAAATATTAAACTTAGCCAACTCAACTTCAAATCAAGCTAAACTCTTGATTTCTCTTAATGATTCAATCAATTCTTCAATCATGAATCCAAATATAAATACAAACTTCAATCACCAAATAAAAACTCAATTCAAAATCAAACCCCAAATCCATTCAAGTTCTTCCTTGAATATGAAATTGTCAAATGAATCAAAACCCATTTGACTTCAAACTACTTGCAAATGGATTTATATTTCAATCATAAGTCCATATACAAGTTCAATCAAACTCAAATCAAGCTTTGACCAAGCCATTTGACCCACTTAGGCTCACTTGATCCAAAGTGACCTAAAGTATCCTTATGAGCCAAATTCTAATCCTAACCAAATTGGATTGAATCAAACTTGCCTATGCCTCTCATCATGATCAACAATCATCATGTGATGATCAATCAATCAAATTAGGTCAAATCAAGTCAAACTTAAGGGTTGACCAAGCCAACACTTAGCCAAAATAAAACCTAACATAGCCAAAATCCATCATAGGTCAAATTGATTGAAACCATTGATCTAAGTTCATTCATGAACTATGTTTGAACTTGACTATTTCAGCGTTTGAGCTAAGGTTGGCCACTTGAGTTGACCCAATTTGACCGAAAGTCAAAATGTGTCAAAACTTGATCTATGCCAAATTGATTGAAACCAATGGGTCAAGTTCATGCCAAATCACTTGTTGAACTTGACCAAAGCCTCAATTGGCCAACTAGACCTAACCTAGCCCAATTGACCTTGAACCCAACTTAACTTAAAGAGTCATGTTGAGTCAAATTCAAACTTAACCAAAATTGATTAGAAATAAAGACACCAATCCACTTCATATGACTAACCAAACCTAAACTTACCCATGACCTAGCTCAAATAGGTCAAATGGGTCAAATTGGTCAACTTGACCCATTTGACCTAAATGAAGTCATATGAACCAAATTCAAACCTAAACTAAATTGAATCAAACCAAAGGCACAAAAACATTTCAAATGATCATATGAACTTTCCCCAACCATTGGTTTGACCCAATTTGACCAATTGATCAACTTGACCCAAGTTGACCCATTTTAACCTAAATGGGTCAACTTGAGCCAAACCATACCAAATGACCTCCAAATCTAATGAAACTTGGCCAAACCCATTTTATCAACATACCCAACATATCCAAATTCAAAATTCATCCAAATGACCATTCTACCCCTAAGACATAGAACAAATTTTTGTCAAATCCATTGAGAATTTGGTCAATTCTTCTTCATACCTACTTAATACTTTCCTAATATGTCAAGTAGACCCTATGGAGGGTGGTGCACCCAAATCAATGAGTTTGGGCTAGCCCAACTTGACCCAAAGCCAAAACTGAGCACATGGCTCAAATTGGCCACATGGGAATCATGCTCCCACTCAATTTGAAGCATATGGGGAGTTACCATTCCACTCCCTAGCCCAAACCAACCATGTGAAAGCTTCAAACAACCCGCCTAAGGTCAATTGGATCAAAATGGCAGTGGAGAGCTTAGTCGATTGCCCAAGGGGGAGATATACTCCCCCTAATCCACTTCAATTCCAACAGAGCCTAATTTGATTGAGTAAGGGAGAGTGTTAGGAGCCATTCTTGAGTGATCCTAAGCTCTCTAGAGGAAGTTAGAAGTTGCCATTCTCAATTTCCCTTAAGCAAAAATAGGGGAGCTCCAAGGATTTGCCAACTTCCACTACACTTCAATTCAACCAAATTCTTTTTGTACACTCCACCAGAGAGTCAAGTCAAGCCTGCTCATGCCCTTTCCTAAGCTCCAAAGATAGAGGAAGACTCACCAAGATCAAAGATGAGCTCACTAGGAGGAGGGGTTGGTCCATAGAGCTATCTACTCAACCAAAAGAGCTAAGACTTTCACCAAAGCTTCGTCTCAACTAGACGAAGCTCCTCCAAGGGAATCGAGCACCGATGATCACCTATGGCGATGTTAGACATTTTTCGATCACTAAACTCAATGTGTGTTGGTCCTTTATGAAAGAAATGTTAATGGCATGATATTTCAACCATTATATGTGCTTGCCATTAGGGTTAGATGGTGTGTGCAAGATTTCATCCCAATCCAAGCTCAATCAAGCTCGGATCAAGGCCTAGAACATGGACGGTCTCCATGGATGATAGGCTTTGCAGGGATAGATCTTTGGCCATCCATCCATGCATTTTGGATGGATGACCGAGATTAAACACACGATTTAGATCAGATTTTATCCTTTTAAAATCACAGATTAAATTGTAGCCATTCAATCCCTGATCGAACGACGAATACAAAAGCATGTAGCGCCACTGCCACGTAGTGCTACAACATGACATTTAAGTGGCCACTCAACGCTTGCATGGTGCGCCGTACGATTAAGGGATTAATTAAATTATTAAATAATTATAATTAATCCTTTAAACTTCAAAATTCATATCTCTCTAAAGAAAAATCAAAAAAAATATGAGGTAAATTTCCACTTAAAGATAATTCAATCTAGAATATTCTAAAATTAATTTCAATGGATTTTGAATATTTTCTTTCTCTAATTTTGGCTTTTATTGGAAATCTTAATTTGCTAATTACTCCATAATTAATCCACTGATTAATCTCAAACCTCTTGAGTATATTTGGGAGATGACTTCTACATCCCCTAATTTTCTTCAGATTTATTGGTAACTTAGTTGGGGAATTTGCTAATTCATTTCCTAATTACCCTTTTATGTAATTAAGGTTAATTAAGGGTTTAATTAGTGGTTTAATCCTTTGTTGAAGTTGATTAAGATCTATTTTAGTGAATAGAAGATTTAGGGAATAATTTTGGGGCATTTCCCTTAAGCTATTCCCTAAACCCTCTTTTCTTTCTTAATCCTCTCTTAATTAAGGGTTAATTCACACTAATTCTTAATTAACTTAAAATTATAAAACCTTCGTAACTTAATTAATCTACTTTGGGTAGATTCTTAGGTGTTCAAGAGCCTAAGTTCAATTAAGAAAATCAAAAATCAATTCATATGTGTGAGGAGTGTTTTGAAATTACTTAAGTTAAACCCCTTAGCTTAATTAATCATTAATCATGAGCCAAATTGCATTAGACCCCTTTCTTCCTAGGAGCATTACAAATTTAAATTCCTAAGAGCAAGCCCCCATAGTTAATTACATCCTAAGGGATGGGATCCCTTAGAAAAAATCTCGATTAAGGTAAATGATCGTTGTCTTTGAAGATTTCAATAGGGAAGGACTATCAATCGATTGGTTTATGTTCAAAAAATCAAATGAGATTGATCAAAAGAGGGAGTTATTATTGAAGCAAAAAATACAAGATAAGTAGGAGATGCCCACGATGCTAGGAAGCCTAGTGAGCATCTCAAACTATCCTAGCGTCCAAGCAGTCTGTGATCATAGAAGACCAGTAGTATCCAAGTCTTTTGATCTTTGTCTTCATCTTTAGACCGGATTGATGAGCTCCACATAGACTTGAGTGTACCTTGGTTACAATGCCATAGGTTTCATGTTTGTCTAAACAACATAACCACATCTAGTCAAAGGATCGATGGTATAGGGTGTCATTAACAAGAGCATAGGAGAGAGCTCTCTGTTTCACCTATTTCAGCCCTAATCATAGGATAAATCCACTAACCATATCTTAATTATGCTTAATTACATGAAAGATGTAATTAGGGAATGAAATAGTAATTTTCCTAATTAATCCCTTAATAAATCTTAAGAAAATTAGGGGGGATAGAGGTCATCCCCTAAAATGAATCCCAAAAATTTGAGATTAATTGATGACCTAATTAATGAATAATTAGCTAATTAAGATTCCCAAAGAAACCCAAATTCATATAAAAGACTAATTCAAAATCCATTGAAATCATTTTTAAAATATTCTAGATGAAATTATCTTTCCATAATATTTTTTCTTTTATTTTTCCCTGATTAATCCTTAGCTCCTGACATGTATGGTATGGCCGCTTTACACGTCGTCGTGAGGGGACAACTTAAGTTGTCACCTCACAGAGGCGACAGCGGCACATGCACTTATATTCTCGATGGTATGATCAAAGATCGGGTGGCTAAGGATTCACCCAGAGTTTATAAGGGATAAACTGATTTTAAATTATGTTAAATAATCTCAACCATCCATCTAAGATCCGCGGATGAACGGCTGAGATGAGCCAAGTTCTTCCCCTTGATCAATAGAGACCATCCATAATCAAGGGGAAGATTCAAGCTCGATCTAGCATGGAATCACACAAAATTTAACCCACACCATCTAGAGAAATAGAGTAGCAAATCCAACAGTCAAAATTCAATGAGGTGAAAATTTCTTTCACAAAGCTCCACACCACATAGAGTTTAGTGATTGAAAAACTCCATACCTCATCAGAGGTGATCACCAGCGCTCAAGTTCGATGAGGTAGCTTTGTCTAGTGGAGACGAATCCCTATTGAAATTCCTAGGCCTTGGGATTGAGTGGATCAATGGGTAGACTAACTCCTCCTTGCACCTTTGATCCAATGAGCTCTTACCTATAGAACTTTAGAGCTTAACTAAAATCAACTCGACCCTCTAATGGAGTGTGCAAGAGTAATTAGATTCAAATGGAGTGTAGAAGAAATTGGCAATTCACTCTACCTCCCCTATTTTTGCACTGTGCAAAATCGAGAAATAGGGAATTCTAATCCTATCTAAGATGCTTGGGAGTGCTCTCTGATGATTGCTCTAGGTTCATTATCTTTAATCGATAGAGGGTAAGTGAAACTTTTATTGAATTAGGGGGAGCATATCTCCCCCTATGGCAATCGGATGGTCGAACCATGAGTTACCATTTTGATCCAACTGCTCAAATTAGAGAGGTTTTTTAGGCTATTTTTAGTGTGCACTTGGTCAGTTTGATCCAAGGAATGGATTGCCAACTTCCCATATGCTTGAATTGAGCTTAAGAGGGAATTTCAAATTTCAATTTTAGGCTAAGTGGTCGGGTTTGGTCTAGGGGCCAAATGGGCTAACCCAAACCCATTGGGTTGGGTGCATCACTCATCACTAAGTCTCCTTGAGCTTTTAGGAAAGCCTCAAGTGATTGTGAAGAGGGTATGACCATATTACTCATAGGTTAAGAAAAACTTTGTTCTATGGCCTAGGGGTAGAATGGTCATATTTCCATTTTTTTCACTTTAGACATGTTGGGTATGTAGAGAAACTAGGTTTGGCCAAGTTTTATTGGATTTGGAATCCATTTCATAGGGTTTGGCTCATGTTGACCCATTTAGCTCAAATTGGGTCAACTTGGGTCAAGTTGACCAATTGGTCAAATTGAGTCAAACCAAGGGTTGGGTCAAGTTCATATGACCATTTGAAATGCTTTGGTGGCTTTGGTTTGATTCAATTGGGTATATATTTGGTTTTGGCTCATATGACTTCATTTAGGTTGAATGGGTCAAGTTGACCTATTTAACCTATTTTACCTATTTGAGGTAGGTCAAGGGTTAGGTTTGGGTTTGGTTAGTCATAAGGAGTGGATTGGTATCTTTATTTCCAATCAATTTTGGTTAGGTTCAATTTTGGCTCAACATGACCCCTGGTCAGTCATGTTAAGGTCAATTGGGCTAGGTTATGTCTAGTTGGCCAATTGAGGGTTTGTTCAAGTTTCACAAGTGATTTGGGATGGACTTGACCCATTGGTTTCAATCAATTTAGCTTATATCAAATTTTGACACATTTTGACCCTCTAGGTCAAAATGGGCCAACTTGGGTCAAATAAATAATTAGGTTAGGCTTAAATGTTGGCTTGATCAAGTTCAAACATAGGTCATGAGTGAACTTAGATCAATGGTTTTAGTCAATTTGGCCTATGGTGGAATTTGGCTACATAAGGTTTCATTTTAGGTTAACTGTTGACTTGGTCAACCCTTAGGTTTGACTTAGTTTGACCTAATTTGATTGATTGATCATCCCATGATGATTGTTGATCATAATGAAAAGCATATATGAGTTTGGTTCAATCCAATTTGGTTAAGATCATAAGTTGGCTTATAAGGGTACTTTAGGTCACTTTGGGTCAAGTGAGCCTAAGTGGGTCAAATGGCTTAGTCAAACCTTGATTTGAAGTTGATTGATCTTGTACATGGACTCATGATTGAAATATAAATCCATTTACAAGTGGTTTGAAGTCAAATGGATTTTGTTCCATTAGAAAATTTCATATTCAAAGGAAGAATATGAAGGGGGTTTAGGTTTGATTTTTGAATTAGGTTTTGATTGAGTGATTGAAGTTTGGATTTATGTATGAGCTCATGATTGTAAGATTGATTGAACCATGGGAGAAAATCAAGGATTTGGCTATGTTCAAGATTTTGACTTGAAAGGCTTAGATTTGATTTTGAGTTGATTTGAGTTTGATTTTTGGAATTGGTTTTCATTGTTTGAATTTATATTTCATTTATATATCTGAATATAAATGGATCATGAGAAAATTTTAAGGATTTGAAGTGGTTGAATCATGATTTAAGTTAAATCCATTAAAGGGAATTTAAAGGATTTAAGGGAATTTTTAATTTGAAATTTAATTTTTGAATTGGATTTGATTGATTTATATTTATATTTTATTTATATATGAGAATATAAATGAGGATACAAATAAATTTTAAGAAAATCCCATGAGTTTGAAATGGTTTGATCATTATTTAGGTCAAATCCATTAAAGGGAATTTAAAGGATTTAAGAAAATTTTAAATTGGAATTTAATTTGAGGGTTTGATTTGATTGATTTATATTTATATTTCATTTATATACAAGAATATAAATAAGTTTTGAGAAAATCCCATGAATTTGAATAGGTTTTACCAAGGTATAGGGTTGATTTTTGGCTAAGTCCTTTAATGAAAAATTAAAGGGACTTAAGAAAATTTTCAAGAATTGATTTGGAATTTTGAATTTGATTTGATGGGTTTGAATTTGTATTATAAATGATAATATAAATTGATCATGAGAAAATCTCAAATATTTGAATAGATTTAGATTGTAATTTTGGATAAGTCCTTAAAGTAAGCTTAAGGACTTAGGCAAAATTTGGACTTAGGAATTTTGATGAATCTTGATCATGGATTTCAATCATGGAATTCAATCATGGAGTTCAATCTTGGAATTGAATCATGGAATTGATTTGAGTTTGGAGAAAATCAAATAGAATTGATTTGAAGTTTGACTTGAAAGAAGGAAAGTGAGGAATGATTTAGGCTAAGGGTAGGAAATTTCCTAAAACCCCTAAGCAATGACCAATTCCTATGGCTAACTCTTCTTAAGTATTCTAGGGCTAGGTTTGAGTATCCACCTAATCACTAGATGTGTCTTAAGACTAAGGAACTCTTAAAGTCTAAGAAGGATCCTATGCCTAAGATGGAGGGGTTGAGAGCTCATTCTAAAAATGAGGTCAAAAATAACTTAGTAATTAATTGTAGGATTCACTTGAACCTAATCAAAACATAAAATAAAATCAACCCAAAATAATTCAATCACTTAAATGAAACCCACCTCTAAGTTGAACATGCATCACACTTAGAAAATTTTAACTTAAGGCCATAGCTAAGCATACCACACAAACCTCCAAAGCACACACATTAGGCTAAGTCACCACTTCTAGCTTTAGGTTAGGGTGGTGCATGGTTTGATGCTTACTTTTATTTTGTGATATATGTTTTAGTCTGGATGTTAGGATGTATTGAATAAATGGTCTTAGTCTAACCATTATCTTCTGCAAGGGATTGTGCTTAAGGGGCGTTCTAATAAATAAAAATATGAATGCCTTTGTTGTGCAGGTGCTTATACACCTAAGCATAATCCAATAGGCCAAGTGGACTTAATCACCCATGTGTGGGGTGATAAGTCCAATGTACATATTTGGGATTTAGTGGTTTATTTAGCTAACCATTGTTTTACAGGTATTAACTAGATTTACTTTTCCTTTTCATGTAATTTTGTAAATTAGGATTTGGAATGATTGTTATGGGGATTAGTATGAACATTCGTCATAAGATTTCATCTTATGTAGCATGTGAAGCCTTTGGAGCATTCACCTTCCAACCATCCAAAAGAAGGAACCAAAGCAGAAAGAAGAAAACAAGAATGAAGAAATGAAGCTTGAAGACCCCCATAATAATGAGTTCCTTGCTTAATTGTATTTAATTCATTTGTAATTTGGGTTGTATAAGGGTGGAGCTTGGCTACCCAATTTATTTTTGGGTCTTTGCGGTGGTACCCAACCACAATGCCCTCTTATTCTTTTGTGATTAGCTTTATAAATTGATTGATGATTTTTTCAGCTTGTGTATTAAGTGGCATCCTTTTCCTAGTTATTCCTTACTTTATGTATGGCCTGGATGTGGATTAGGCTCTTAGGAAAAAATAAATCTTCTACCAAATTTAACAATTCAAAAGTAAATATAAAGAACTGATAGCCTCACCTAAAGCTTAGGCTAAAATCAAGATAAAAGAATTAGCAACCTCTTAGCTTGATGAGTACTTATATTATAACATCATGCACAAATGCATATTATTTTCACTCTTGATTGGAGGGCTTCCAACTTTGCTAGAGAAACTTGGCTTGACCTTTCAGAGCCATGGTGAAAACACACCTCCTCCATTCTCGCTAATTTTGGCCAATAATCTCATTTCTCATACATTATGCATATGAATCCTATTAACCTGAGTCAAAATAATTGTCCAAAAATAAAAATAAAATGAAATCTAAATTGCATTAGATTTAGGTCATTTGAAGCATACCCTTACATGATCTAGTCTCTTTAGGGACTGAGTTTAAGGACTTAGTCTCTTCCTAAATAAATAGTAGCTTATATATCTTGCATAAAGCATATGACTTGCCTACATGAATTTAAAATTGTAGGAGGAGTTAGTTGGCCACCCCTAGGCAGTTGTAAGTCCAAGCAGTTGGGTGGTTTGTCCTCTCTTGTGGAGGCAAACCAAATACCCATTTTCTCCTTAGATTTAGGATGTGCTTTCGGCTCTCGCCAAAGCTCCCTAGATTTAATTTTTGAGGTTACTTCTCTCTTTCATGGTCCATAAGCATAAATCTTTACCTCTTAGGCATTTCCAAAATCTTGTGTTGTGGAATCATAAGCCCTAAATTTCTAATGAAAAATTCAACTCAAACAAATTATATCAATTTCAAAAATGTAAAGTCCAACCATAGGATAGTTTGAGATGCTCGCTAGATTTTCCAGCATCGTGGACATCTCCTACTTATCTTCCTTTGGCTTTGATAATAACTCCCTCTCCTTCATCAATCTCATTTGATCTTTCAAAATAAACTAATCAATTGATAGTCCTTCCTATTAAAATCTTTGAAGATAATGAATATTTATCTTAATCAAGAGTATTCCTAAGGGATCTCGTCCCTTAGGATGTAATTAACTATGGGGGCTTGCCTCTGTAGGAAACTTAATCAATCTAGTTTAAAATAAACCTTACTTTACTTTTCCATGTAAAGTAGGAGAAGAATCTTTGGTACATATGCAGATCCATTATCCTTAGGAGTCCTTATTGAGGTGATTAGGTCCATTGTAGGGTAGTGACTTCTATCTTTCGAGATAGTACACCTCTTCTCAATGTCATACCTGATCACCCTCAATAAGAACATCTGTTGATCTACGTGGTGTCCCAACAAGGTGCAATTTTTATATATTTTTATTTTCATTTATCCTCTTTTCTGAAAAGGGGGGGTGGGGATAGATGAAGGCAAGGAAATGTATAGAAATTTTCACCCCAACCCCGTTCTCCTTAGTGTATGGGTCCAAAGTCATTCTGCCATTAGAAGTGCAACTCCCATCACTAAAGATAGCAATGGGTAGTAAAATTACTATAGAACAGAATGCCAAGTTGCGGTTAGAAGAGCTCGAAAGTTTGGAGGAGAGGCGCCTACGGGCATGCCAGAAGCTCGAGTTATACAAGGCCAAGATGATTCAAGCTCATAACAAGCTAGTCCGCCCTAGAGCTTTTCAAGTAGGAGAGCTTGTATTAGTTCTAAGGAGACCAATTGTTGCCTGTCAAAAGCTGGGAGGCATGTTTGAACCCGCTTGGGAATGCCCTTTTGTCATAGAGAAGGACTACCAAGGAGGATCTTGTTCACCTCATTTTTAGGATGAGCTCTCAACCCCTCCATCTTAGACATAGGACTTCTCTTAGACTTTAAGAGTTCCTTAGTCTTAAGATAAATCTAGTGATTAGGTGGACACTCTACCTAGCCCTAGAGACTTAGAAGAGTTAGTCATAGGAATAGGTCATGCCTTAGGGGTGTTAGAAAAATTTGCCTTCCCTATAAATTGAACTAAATCCTCGCTTCCTTCTTCCAAGCCAAAACTCCAAACTCATATCAACTCCACCTCTAACTCAAACCTTGAACCAATACAATGGATTTTCTCAAATCATGAATCAATTCCAAATAATTGAAACCTATGATTGAGGCCCATAATTGGATTCCAAACTCCAAAATCTTTTCTAAGTCCTTTAATTCCCTCTCACCTAAATCAATTCTAAATCAAATCAAATTCAAAGAAATTTACATATTTATATTCTCATTTATATTCACATATATCTAAATGAAATATAAATTCAAATCAATCAAGCCAAATTCAAAATTCAAATCCAAATCAAAAATATTTTCTAAGTCACTTTGATTCTATCTTATGGACTTAAATCAAATCAAATCTAAATCAATTCAAATTCAAGGAATTTTTTCATTTATATTCATAAATATAAATGAAATATAAATTCAAATATCCTAAACTAAATTCAAAAATCAAATATAGGGGATTAGGATGAACATTAGTCATAAGATCTCATCTAATGTACCATGTGAAGCCTTTGGAGCAACCACCTTCCTACAATCCAAAAGAAGGAATCAAAAGAAGAAAGAAGAAGAGAAGAAAGAAGAAAGAAGAAAAAAAGAAATGAAGACCCCCATAACATGAATTCGTTGCTTAATTGTAATTAATTCATTTGTAATCTGGTTTGTATAAGAGTAGAGCTCGGCTACCTAATTTACTTTCGAGTTTGTGTGGTGGTGCCCAACCACAAATGACCTTTGATTCTTTTACGTTAACTTCATAAAATGTTTAATGTTTTGTTTAGCTTATGCATTAGAAATGACATGTTTTCCTAATTTCTTCCTTGCTTGATGTATGGCCTGGGTGATGATTAGGCTCTTAGGAAAAAATAAATCTTCTACCAAATTAATCAATTCAAAATTAAAAATAAATAACTCATAACCTCACCTAAAGCTTAGGCTAAAAAACAAGATAAAAGAATTAGTAACCCCTTAGCTGGATGTGTACTTTCTTTTCTAACATCATGCATAAAAGCATATTATTTCACTATTGATTAGAGGGCTTCCACCCGTGCCAGTTGGCTTGACCTTTGAGAGCCATGGTGGAAACACACGTCCCATCTTGTTGATTTTGGCCCATAATCTAATTTCTCATGCATTAGGCATAAAAAAAATCCTAAAGCCTGTGTCAAATGAATTGTCTAGAAATGAAAATAAAATATATGAAAGATTTGCATTAGATTTAAGTCATTAATCATACCCTACATGATCTAGTCTCTTAGGGAGTGTGTTTAAGGATTTAGTCTCTTTCTAAATAAACAACAACTTAGCTATCTTGCATAAAGCATAAGACTTGCCTACATGTATTTAAAATCGTAGGAGGTGTTAGTTGTCGGCCACCCCTAGGCAGTTGTAAGTCCAACAGTCAGGTGGTTTATCCATTCTTATGGAGGTAAACTAAATACCCATTTTTGCCTTAGATTCAGGTCTTGCTTTTGTCCCTCGATAAATCTCCCTAGATTTAGGTTCAGAGGTTGCTACTTCTCTTTGCAGGCTACAAGTATAAATCCTTATCTCTTACTTAATTCCATGATTTTGTGTCATGAAATCATAAGCCCTAGCATTCTAATAAAAATTCAACTTAAACACATTAATTCAATTTCAAAAATGTGAGGCCCAACCGTAGGGTAGTCTGGGGTGCTTACTAGGCTTCCTAGTATCTTAAGCATCCCCTACTTATTTCCATTTGGCTTCGATAAGAATTCCTCTTCATCGATCCCATTTGACTTTCTAAAAATAAACCAATCGATTGATAGTCCTACCTTTTTGAAATCTTTGAAGATAACGATCATTTACCTCAATCGAGAGTATTCCTAAGGAATTATGTTCTTTAGGATGTAATTACCTATGGGGGCTTGCCCCAGTAGGGAACTTAATGAACCTGATATTAAAATAAATCCTACTTTACTTTTCCATGTAAAGTAGGGGAAGAATCTTTGGTACATTCCGAAGACCCATAGTCCTTAGGAGTCCTTATTGAGGTGATTAGGTCCATTGTAGGGTGATGACTTCTATCTTTTGAGATAGTACACCTCTCCTCAATGTCATGATCACCCTAATAAGAATATTTATGAATCTGCGTGGCATCCCAACAAGATGTATTTTATATATTTCTATTTTTTTCTTTTATCTTTCTTTTCCCTAAAAAAAGAAAAGGAGATAGATGAAGTCGAAGATGTATAAAATAATTTTTTACCACATATCTTATCAACTTATTGATTATAAAGGGGAACACCCTATGCTTCCAATTAATGGGCTCAATTTAAAGAAATATTACCCATAAAGTAATGCTTGAAAATAATTATCTTCAAAATTCTATTCCAATTCATCAAAATATTCTCTTCATTTGAAGCATTGTTTGCTTATTTATGAATCTTCACGATGTATTTAAGGTAGGTGTAAGAGAACCCAAGAGGCATCCTATCATTCTTTCACAACACACACACACAAATTAAAACAATTCCCTAGTGCTACTAGAATAGGTGTAAGAGAACCCGAGAGGCATCCTATTTTGACTAGCATGGCTAAGTTAGGTGTAAGAGAACCTAAGCGGCATCCTTTCTTGGTGGGATTACAATTTCCATTCATGGCACCATTTCATCAACTTTTAAGTGTGTTTTTAAAAGAGAGTCCAAGCGGCATCCTATCCTCTTTTAAACACAAACACAAACACATATCTTTTATCTCGGGCTACTTTGATGTGGGAGCAAGCTCCCTGTGGCACTCACTCATTAACTGCTCTAGGTTGGGCTGGCATACTACCTTGCTAGTGTGTCACCCTAGTGGTCATTTATCTCATGGATGTGAGTCCCCGCGCTTTCTTCCTAACTTGACCATTACAAACCAACGAGCACATTGTTAGTTTGGTAAACCTCACTTCTCAGCTAGTAAGCTACCTCATGTTGACTCTGTTTAAGAAGATGTAAGCCAATACGCTTTCTTCTTGAAATAGCCATCATGCACTGACTAAATCAAGTATATTTTAGGTTTAGGATATGTCCCCCAGCAGTTCCTTTCCTTTTAACTACTTTGAGCTGATATAAGTCCCCCAATGGCATTCACTCAGTAGTCTCTAGGTCGATAGCACACATCGAAGAGACTATCAGTGATCAGTTCCATAGAGGATGTGACTCCCTAATGCTTTCTTCCTAGGCTGATTATTGTAAACCGATGGGCACTTTAGGTTGGTTCATGTTCGATATGCTGACAGCAACTCACCTGGTGGATACACCACTCTTAACAGATGTGATACTTTCTCCTTAAGTTGGCCACCGAATACATATAGACATTATCTTTTTTAGGGGTTTGGATAAAGCCCTTAGCGGCCCCTCCCCTGTGGACACTCTACTTGGATCAAGTCCTTGTACTCTTAGATTGGACAGTCCCCCTTTCCTAGTAGCCACCCCTGTGGTTGAAGAATTTATTCAGTAGATGCACAGATTCACTCTTGGACCAGTAAATCTGAGATAGGTCTAGACTGATATAAGCTCCTTCTCAGTATGATCCCTCGTAAGCCAATAGGGTCCACGATAATCAAACAAATAAACAAATAAATTTATTCGCTTACAGATTAGAAATTCAAACCCCCCCCAGTGGCCCCTTTCCCAAGCAGGTATCCTATCTTTAGGGTAGTGTCAGCAAAACTCTCTATAGGAATTGGTTGACTATGCTTGAGTTGAGATAAGTCCCGGGTCAGCACTCTCTCCAAAGTCACCCTTAGGTCGGGTTTAATCTATTTTGTCACAAACAGGTTGCTCTGGCGATCATTTTGCTCGAAAAGATGTAAGTCTACTATGCATTCTTTCTAGCATAACTGTCGCAAATTGATGTGCAGCCCTAGGTCGGGTCAACATGTTACCTTGCTAATATATCACCCAGTGGTCTTTGTTTTGTGAAGATGTGAGTCCCTGTGCTTTCTTCTTGAGGCCCTTTACCAAGCGAAAGGCACCCCTTTTTGGATAGTTCTCCCTCGAAACTACTCCCTTTGGATTGGTAAATCAGTAGGTCAAGCCAACGGCTACTCGGTGCAGTCCATCACAAACTGATGAGATCCATCAAGCATAATTAAAAATAAAATTAATTTTGAGTATCTTTGAGTTGATTTAAGTCCCCTAATGGCATTCACTCAGTAGTCAACCTAAGGTTGGGTTCGATTCATCGCCTCGCCAACTGATCACCCCAGTGACTGATCCCTACTTTCGAGGATGTAAATATACTATGCTTTCTTCCTAGTACAGTTGTTGAACACCGAAGGGCAACCCCTTTGGTTGGATAGTCCTACTATGTGGTTGGTAGACTATCCTTTTGGATTGGTAAATCTGAAATAGGCCAAGGCTGACATGGCCCTACTCAGTGCGGTCCATCACAAATCTGGTCCATCTCAAAATTTTAAATTTTAAAATTTGAAATAAAATCAACCCTCCTTCTCAATGGAGCCAAACTAAACAATCAAATCAATTAGCTTCTCCTCAGAGAGATGCAAACCTTTCCAGTCCCCCCAGTGGAGTCAATTCAACCCAACCTGAACCTGCTCCCTTAGTGGAGGGTTCATATTCTTATCCCTAGTGGATTCCAAATTCTAATCCCCCAATGGATTTTACAACCTCTCATTCCCCCAGTGGATGACTTGAACCTGCTTCCCTAGTGGAAGGTTCACATACTCAATCCCTAGTGGGTTTCCCCTTCACTCTCTTATGTTCTTAACATGAGTAAAGCCGCATTGCACTAAGATCTTGATCCCTTCTGCACCTCGAGTTTAGGAGTAGATCATTTTTGTTAGTGCTTGTGATCGTTTGAACATTGTTGATCATCTCGGTCAACACCAATACATGCGGTATGCCTTGTCACACCACACCTATTGGATGCCCTTTGTTGACCTCACTTTTGGAGTGAGCTCTCAACTTCTCCATATTAGACATAGGATTCCTCTAGACACTGAGAGTTCCTTAGTCTTAAGACACTTTTAGTGATTAAGTGAACACTTAACCTAACCCTAGAGACTTAGAAGGTTTAACCATAGGAATAGGTTATGCTTCAGGGGTATTAGGAGGACTTGCCTACCCTATAGCTTAAACTGAATCCTCGCTTCCCTCCTTCAAACCAATCCAAATCAAATCTTAAATCAATTTCAACTCAATTGATTTTCTCAAATCATGAATCAATTCCAACTGATTGAAACCCATAATCAATTCCAAATCAAATGATTGAAACCCATGATTGAATTCAAATCCCAAAAATCTTTCCTAATCTCATTTGATTTCATCTTATGGACTTAGCTTAAATCAAATCCAAATCACTCCAAACTCAAAGATTTTCTCATAAGCCATTTATATTCTCATTTATATTCACAAATATAAATGAAATATAAATTCAAATAACCAAAACTAAATTCAAAACTTAAATCCAACTTATACTATTTCAAGTCAAATCCTTGAACTTAGCCAAATCATTCTCAAATCAATCCAAACCTTTGGATTTTCTCTTCAAACAATCACTTCTTCAATCACATCCCCAAATATAAACATAAACTACAATCATCAAACCCAAATCAAACCCATGTTCATCCTTTGAACTTGAAATTATCAAATACATCAAAACCCATTTGACTCCAAATCACTTGCAATTGGATTTATATTTCCATCATAAGCCCATATGTGAGTTCAACCAAACTTGAATCAAGCCTTGATCAAGCCAATTGACCCATTTAGGCTCACTTGACCCAAAGTGACCTAAAGGACCTTTTGAGCCAAATTCTAATACAACCCAAATTGGATTGAACTAAGCCCATCTAAGCCTCACATTATGAGCAACAATCATCTTAGGATGATCAATCACTCAAATTGGGTCAAACCAAGTCAAACCTAGCCTTTGACAAAGTCAACATTTAACCCAAATAAAACCCAAACTAGCCAATATTTACTATAAGACAAATTGATTGAAACCATTGATCTAAACCATTTCATAATCAATGATTGAACTTGACCAAGCCATCAATTGAGCCAAACCAAGCCTAATTGGCCACTTGACCTAAGGTGACCCAAGTTGACCTAAAATGTCAAAATATGTCAAATCTTGATCTAAGCTAAATTAATTGCAACCAATGGGTCAAATTCATTCTAAATTGATTGTTAAACTTGACCAAAGCTTCAATTGGACAACTAGACCCAACCTAGCCCAATTGATCATGAACCCAACTTGACCTAAAAGGTCAAATCAACTTAAAATCAAACCAAACCAAAATTGATTCAAACCAAAGCTTATAATACATTTCAAATGATCAACCAAGCCTAAGCTAACCCATGACCTAACCCAATTGGGTCAAATGGGTCAAATTGGTCAACTAGACCTATTTGACCTAAATGAACCAAAACTAAATATAAACTAAATTGAACCAAAATAATGATACCCATAGGCTTCAAATGATCATTTGAACTTGACCTAACCCATGATTTGACCTAATTTGACCAATTAGTCAACCCAACCCCATTTCCTTGGCCTAAATGGGTCAAATTGAACCAATTCAAACCAAATGAACTCTAAATTACTTCAAATTTGGCCCAACTCATTTTTGAATCATTTCAAATTTGCCCAAATTAAAATCAAGGCCAAATGACCACTTTTCCCCTAGGTCAATGGGTATCTTATGACCAAATTCACTTAGAAATTGGTCATATTCTTCTTCAAGGCCACTTGGCATCCTTCTAGTGGTCCACTTGGACACTAAGGAGGGTGGTGAACATGACCCAATGACCTTAGGTTAGCCATGACCTAAAACAAGGCCAAACCGACCCCTCTAGTGAAAATTGAACACTTGGAGCACCTAATACACTCACCTAGCACATGGGCACTCACTCTCCTCCACACCTCTGCCTAAAATGACTCACTTGGGATGCTAAATAGCCCAAACCATCCCTTCAATCCAAGCAATTGAGCTAAAATGGAAACTCAGCTCTCGGCCATCCGATCCAAGGAGGGGGAGATATACTCCCCCTCATTCCCACTCAAACCACAAGCACTCAATTCGATTAGCTCTAGGAATCAAAACCAAGTATCCCTAAGCTTCCAAAAGCCATTTCCAAGCTCCCATGATCTCTCCTTCTCAGATTTTCTCAAAGCCAAAATAGGGGTGGTCCATCCCAATTCCAACTCATCCAATTCTCCATCAAAACCAAATTGAACTTTCAAGCACCATCAAGAGACTTCGTCGAGCTCAATTAAGTTATTTCCCATGTCACCAAAACACGGGAAGGAGGACTTTGATCAAAGTTGATCACCATTGAAGGGGAGCTTGGTCAACTGAACCATTCACTCCAAATCAAGACTTGATACCTTCAACAGAGCTTCATCACTACTAGATGAAGCTACCTCCTCCGTTGGAAGTGTCGGTGATAGCCTCCGATGAGGTATGCCATTGAAACCATAGCTATAGGAAAAATTGCTTGGTCCTTTTTGAAGGAAACTATTATCCCTTGAGATCTTGACCATTGGATACGTTGCTTATGCTTCCCCAAAGGTGTGGGGTAAGTTTGAACTCCATCCGAGCTCGGGTGAGCTCGGATCGAGCGATGATCGGCAGATGACAACCGTCTCTCTCCCCTCGAGAGGAGATAGATCACACACCGTCTATTTGATGTGATTGGAATGAACAGTTATGATTAAATCATGATAGATGTCCCACAAATTTAAGCATAAACTACATTAATCATGGTTGATCTTAGGAGACGGCCCATGAGAAAAGTGCGCTAACTCGCGATGGATGTGACAACTTAAATAACCTATCCCATCACACCACGTGGAAAGTGCATCGCGTTAGCGCGCCACGTTAGCCACCATGTGGCCCGACGAGATTAGGGAGTTTAATTAGCTCTAATTAATTGAATTTTAATGAGAAAACTTCCAAAATTATAACTAATTATAGAAAAATCTAAAAATTACAAACTCAAGTTCATTTTAAAGATAATTTAGTGAAGAATAATAGAAAATTAAAATTAATTAATTTTGAATAGTGGTTTTAACTCAATTTGGGTTTTATTTGAAATATGGTTAATTACTCTTAATTCAATAATTAATTCCAAACTTCTAAGGTTGATTAGTGGGATGACCTCTGCTTCCTATGATTTTCTTATAATTTATTATTGGATTAATTAACAGAATTGCTTGTTTCATCCTAATCACTTTTCTAATTAATTAAATGATTATTAATATATTAAACAGTGATAAATTCATTAATTAAGCTTTCTAATCATCATGAAATAGTGAATGGACTTAGGGAATGAGATTAGGATTTCTTTTCCAATCTTCTCCCCTAAGTTTATTTCATTTGGATAAATACTTAATTAATTTGTAAATTGATTAATGGCTTAATCACTTCATTAATTGGTTTAATTAATCAAACTCAAAATTAAATCACTCCAAAACTTAATCTCTTAATTCTTGTGTAGATTCTTAGGTGTTCAATAATCTAAGAGGATTTCAAAGAAAATTATAATCAAACTACATGTATATGATGGTTATAAAAGTACTTAAATAAACCGTTTAGTTTAATTAATCAATAATTGTGAGCCAATTGCATTAGGCTCATTTATTTCTTAGGTGCATTACTGATTTAAATTGCATGTGGTTGTATATCATATGTTGGCTCATAATTGTTTGGTTAATTATGTTAAAGTGGTATAGCTAAGGGGTAATTAACAGATTTAATTCACACATTGACCTAAATAAAACATAAAATCAACCTAATTATTCTAAAAATTAAAATAAATCAATTCACACTTAGGAAAATGGGTTAGGACCAATAAACCCTTTTCACATTTCCTAAATCAAATCAAATTCAAAAATAAAAATCTCCTTAAAGATTTTTGATTCACTTTAAATGATCTTTAGGGTGAATGAAGTCATATGCTTATATCACTTTATTTCTTTCCAAGCATGCTAAATATTATTTGCCATATGAAATCATATATTCATTTCTTTTGAAAAATCAATTAAATAAAATGTTTTATTTTATGTCAAATTGCATATTTTGGCTAAAGTTAAGAATATGAGTGGCTATTATCACTATTAAACCAAAAATTATTTTAAAACCCATAAATCAAAGATTATGAATGAAGAGATGCTACTTATAAATACTTATAAGCTTGCATGTGACTATAGCATAAAATGTGTTTTATGTTGCTTTCTTCTTTTCCCATAACATGGATTTAAGTAGGATTTGTAAAGTGTATAGTTCATTTGAAAAGAACACAACACTTGCTTAAATTTATTCCTATGCATTTCTATGTTATGACTTAAGAAGGATCCTAACCTTTACACATATAAATTATACAGCCAAATCAAACACAAAAATCTTTTGCATGGTTCTTTATCCATTTGTTTCTTTTTGTACATTTATATGTATTTAAGAAAAGTGGTATATTAGTTTGGACATCTCGGGGCTGCGAAGCTTTAAGTATCCCTAAGTAGGTCTCATACCTTACTCCTTGGTGTAGAAAATAATGGTGTCATACTCACTTATGTCTTTTATACATGTAGATGTGCATTTTGTTAATAGATGAGAAATCCCCCTTTTTTACATAATAAAGACATGCATTCATGGAATATCCAAATTTTCAAATCATATCTCTTAGCATTCATCATCAAGGTGTGCTAAAATTTGCATTGCATGTATAGATATGCTTAGGATTATTCATATGCATGGTATACATGGTGGAAAGAAATAAATGGGTGTGTGTCATGTCATAATAATCCACCTTAATTAATCCTAACATGCCTTTCTTATCAAATAGGGCTAACTAGAGTAAATCTAAACTTAGGGTTAATTAAAATACATAATAAAATATTTACTAAAGAAAATTCATCAATCAATCTACCTTAGAAATATTTTAAGGTAGGGATGCAAGAGAAGTTCTCTTCTCTTTTCTTCTCTTCATAACATTTAGTAACTAAGTGTAGGTTCATTCAAACTAAATCAAATCATCAACTAAAATTAACAAATCAACTAAATCACTTAAAATACAACCACCCTCTAAATTGAATCCTTCACACTTAGAAAACTTTAACCTTAAAGCCTAGCTAAGACATGCCACACAAGCCTTAAATGGCACACACATTAGGCTAAGTCACCATTTGTAGCTCTATGTTAGGGCGGTGCATGGTTTGATGCCTAATTTTATTTTGTGATGTAATATTTTTTTAGACTGGATGTTAGGGTGCATGTGCATAGTCTGGATGATAGGGTGATCCTAGCCTAATCATATTTTCTGTAGGGGTTGTGCTTAAGGGGCGTTGTGATAAAAATATAAATATTTTTTACTGTGCAGGTTTCTTATACCCCTAAGCATAACCCAAATTAGGACAGGTGCACTTGGTTACCCATGTGTGGAGTGCTAAGTCCAAATTATTCATATAACTGCTTGGGATTGCGTGGTATGTTTAGCTAATTTTTGTTTTGCAGGTTTAGTTAGATTTATCTTTTCCATTTTGATGTAAATTTTACAATTAAGATTTGGAATGAATGTTATGGGGAATTAGGATGAACATTGGTTATAAGACCATATATTATATACCATGTGAAGCCTTGGAGCAAACTACATCCCAAGTCAAATCAAAAGAAAGAAAGAAATGAAGAAATGAAGACCCACATAACATGAATTCCTTCTACATTTATAATACGGGTTGTATAACGGTAGAGCTTGGTTACCCACCCACATTTCTTTTAGTTGTATGGCGACGACCACCTCTTATTCTTTGCTAATTTTATAAATTGGTTGATATTTTTTTTATGAATGCGCAATTAGAATGGCTTGATTTTCCTAGTTTCTTAATTGCTTTATGGCTATTGAATGACAAGGATGCGATTAGACTCTTAGGAAAAAAATAAATTTTTTATCCAATTAATCAACTCAAAATTAAACTAAACAACTCATAACCTCACCTAAAGCCTAAGATATAAATCAAGATAATAAAATATTTAATAATCCCTTAGCTGGATGTTGTATATCTCACATCATGCATAAAACATATTGCTTCACTCTTGCTAATGGAGGGCTTCCACCTTTGCCAGAGAAAATGGCTTGACCTTTGAGAGCCATGGTGGAAACACACCTCCTTCTTTCTGATTTTGGTCCCATAATCAATCTTCTCATGCATTAAGCATATGAAATTCCATTGCCCGTGTCAAATAAAAATGTCCAAAAATAAAAATAAAACTTAACAAAATTTGTATTAGATTAAGTCATTTATTCATGCCCTTCATGATCTAGTCTCTTAGGGAGTGTGTTTAAGGACTTAGTCTCCTTTCTAAATAAATAACAGTCTAGCTATCTTGCAAAGCATAAGACTTGCCTACATGTTTTTAAAATAGTAGGAGGTGTTAGTTGGTGGCCACTCCTAGGCGATTGTAAGTCCAAGAGTCGAGTGGTTTATCCTCTTTTGTGGAGGAAAACCATACACCCATTTTAGCCTTAAATTTAAGTCATGTTTTGGACCTCACCAAAGCTCCATAGATTTAGGATCCGAGGTTGTTGATTTTCTTTGTGGTCTACAAGCATAAATTCTCACCTCTTAGGCATTTCCATGATCTTGTGTTGTGAAATTGAAAGCCCTAGATTTCTAATAAAAACTCAATTCAAACATATAATCCTCTTCAAAATTCAAAAATATAAAGCCCAACCATAAGATAGTTTGGGATGTTCACTAGGCTTAGTATCATGAGCATCCCTACTCATCTTCCTTTGGTTTTGATAATAACTCTCTCTTTTTGATCAATCTCATTTAATTTTTCAAAAATAACTAATTTATTGATAGCCCTATCTTTGAAATCTATAAAGATAATGATCATTTACCTTAATCAAGAGTATTCTTAAGAAATCTCATTCTTTCATATATAATTAACTATGAGAGCTTGCCTCCATAGGGAACTTAACGAACCCAATTTAAAATAAACTATGCTTTACTTTTTCATATAAAGTAGGGAAAAGATCTCTGGTACATTCGAATACCTATTGTCCTAAGGAGTCCTTTTTAGGTGATTAGGTCCATTGTAAGATGGTGACTTCTATCTCCCGAGATAGTACATCATTTCTCAATGTCACACCCGATCACCCTAATAGGAACATCTGTGGATCTACGTGGTGTCCCAACAATGCATATTTTTTTCCATTCAATGGAAAATAAAAATACCCTGCGTGCATCTTGAACATTATTAGTCTAAAGACCCTTGCCACTTGAGGATTGACAACTCACTCGAGGAGATCGAGATAATGTTGAGAGAATTCAATGAGCAAGGCAAGAGGGCTTTAGCCTCCATAGTGTTGCCATTAGAGATAGATGACTGGAAGACAAAAGCCAAGTTCTACATAATTTATTCAAATACATCTTTCACTATTTTGCTCGGTAAGCCTTGGATACATGAGAATAAGATGGTTTCATCCTCTCTACATCAGTGCATCAAGTTTCGAAGAGGTGGAATCGAATACTGCCTCAAAGGAGACTTGAAGCTATTTTCAATTAAGGAGATCAAGATATATGAGGATGCGACCTATATGAGGATGCGAAGTCTATTCTCGTGAACTTGGATAGAGTTCAAAAATAAAAGAATCAAAAAATGAAGAAAAAGAAAAAAATGAAAAAGAAATTAAAAAAGAAAAAGAAAATGAAAATACAAGTGAGCGAGAGATATACACTAAGGAAGAAGTAGAGCCTGAAGTTAGATTTCACCCACAATTCATTCCTCCATATGAACACATGGGTAGGATGATTCAACCTCCACCAGGTAGAGGAAGACATAGATCCATAGGCAGTTCTAGAGATGGAAGACGCTTTATTGGTGGCCAGGCAGAAGGAGCTATGTTCCAGCTCATAAGAGTACCCCTGCTATCCATATAGATTTGGAATCTAGTTTGGACGATAAGTCTCATGTGGTTAGCACACCAATCAACCCCTCTCAGTGAGTCCATTTGGAGGTGACACTCGAGCCAAACAGTGATGAAAACTGCCTCCAAGCAAAGCATGAATGTGTCCGAGTTAGTATTATGTAGAACAATCAGGAAATAGCTAGGAACCTTAGCTCTAACCTAGTTTTCTCTTAGAAAGTTGAGGGTTTGGTAGTTAAGGATGCCCCCAAGTCATCTACAGATGTCAAGCCAAAGAGGTATTTATTGGGAGCATCATCCTCAAGTCAGAAAGCTGATGTAGAACTTGAGGATGATTCATAAAATGATCTAATACAATTTGCCTTTTGATTGGTACTTGCCTTGTGTTCTTAACTTAGAAAAGAAGGGATTAATCCCACATACTTGGTCTAAACACAGGTTGGATTACTTTGAAAGGTCATGGGATAACCAGAGTAGACATTCTCAATCAAGACCAGGATCAAGATTTAGCATAGTGGGTCCAGTCGATGATGACAATCATTGCCTAGTCATCACAAATCATTTAGAATCTGATAGCTTCTTTTCAGATCATGCTAACTTATATGAGGAGGTGTGTTTAGAAACTTCAGATGATCCAAATGACTTTATAGTCAAAGATGCACCACCAAAATTTGAAGAAGAGATCAGATCAACAATTGATGAACTTAAGGAGATCAACTTAGGTACAAAAGAAAATCCACGTCCGAAATACATTAGTTCCTTATTTAATGAAGAAGAAACCAATGACTTAGTTAGGCTATTGGTTGAGTTTAAGGACTGCTTTGCATGGAGTTATAAAAAATGCCTAGTTTATCTCCTGACATAGCAGTCCATAAACTAGCAATAGATCATAATGCTAACCCTATCAAGCAAGCTCCTAGATGCATGTGATTAGACATTGAACAGTAGGTCATTTCTGAAGTCAAGAAATTATTTGATGCTGGCTTTGTCAGGGAAGAAAAAATATCCTACTTGGTTGGCCAGTGTTGTCCCAGTTAAGAAAAAGAATGATCAAATTTGCATATGTATCAATTTTTGGGATCTAAATAAGGCATGTCCAAAAGATGAATTTCCACTATCAATCCCAGAACTGATGGTGGACATTGCCTCATCTCATTCAGTCTTCTCTTTCATGGATGGGTCATCTGGTTACAACCAAATTAAAATGACCCTCGAGGATGAGAGAAATATTACTTTTTGAACCCTAATCAGAATCTATTGTTATAGGGTCATGCCTTTCTATTTTAAAAATGCTGATGCTACATACCAGTGAGCCATGACTCAAATTTTCAACAAACTCATTCATCATCAAGTTGAATATTATGTTGATGATCTTGTAGTCAAAAGTAAAGAATAGGAAGACCTTCCCTTTGACTTGAGAGTAATTTTGAAATGATTAAGATAATTTAACCTTAAAATGAATCCCTTGAAGTGTGCATTTAAAGTAGCTTCAGAAAAACTCCTTGGGCTTATTGTCCAACACCGTGGAATAAAAATTGATCCAGAGAAAAATAAGGCGATATTAGAAATGCCACCCCCTAAAAGTCTAACTCAACTCAGATCATTTCAAGGGTGGTTCAAATATCTAAGATGCTTCATTTCCAACCTGTCAAGAAGAAGCCAGTCATTCTCAGCACTTGTCAAAAAGGATGCCAAGTTCAAGTGGGATGACAAGTGCCAACATACTTTTAAAGACATTAAGCACCACCTGATGACACCGTCAGTTCTAGCAGCCCCTATCTCGGGCAAGCCAGTCATACTATATATCACCGCATTAAATGACTCCCTTAGCACTTTGTTGGCTCAAACCAATGACGAAGGGTAAGAAAATGCTCTCTATTATCTCAATCATTGTCTAATCTTTGCTGAGGAAAACTATCCACCTATTAAAAAGCACTGCCTAGCTTTAATCTTTGCATCTCAAAAGTTATGGCATTATATGTTTTATCATAAGGTGAACTTGATCTCTAGGATCAACCCACTGTAACATCTCATGACACGATCGATGCTATCCAGACAGTTGGCGCGTTGATCCATAATTTTATTGTGGTTTGGCATCACTTTCCTGTGGTGAAAGGATAAGCAGCGATTTCTTAGCACACCCACTTCTTGTTGATTCCCCATTTAGTGATGACCTCCCCAATGAACATATCATGAACTTAGGAGGCTCTAGCATTCATTGCCGGGAGATGAATTTTGATGGCGCAGCTTCCTTTCAAAAGGGAGAAGAACCATGATCTACTCTTCCAAAAGGCGAGGGGTGAATAGTTCTCTAACTCCGATGATGATGAGATTCTCATATCATTTGTCCAATCCATGCACCAACAATGAAGCTGAATATGAGGCTCTAAATATCGGTCTGGAGTTAGCCATTATACTATGCATCTAGAGTATCAACATCTTCGGGGATTCTCAATTAGTCATCAACCAAATTGCTGGGTCTTACAAGGTTCTAAAGCCTTAGCTCCATCATTACCATCATTACCATAAGTACAAGATTGGAGGCAACCATTCATGAATTATTTAAATATAGGCAAACTACCTCAAAATCACTAGCACTAAGTGAAGCGAGCCATTTTTACACTCTATGACACCTATCTTGACGGTCCTTCGATCATATGTGATTCTATTGTTTAGACAAACACAAAACACATAGGATCGTGACTGAGGTACACTCAGGTTTATGCTAAACTCATCAATCCAGTCTGAAGATGAAGGCTAAGATCAAGAGACTATGATACTACTGGCCTTCAATGATTACAGACTGCATAAACATAGCTAGGAGATGCCACAAATGTCAAGTACATGGTGTGGTCTTACACCAACCACCCAACATTCTACATCCTACATTGGCCTCATGGTCATTTGAGTATTGGGGTACCAATATAGTGGGTTTGATTGATCCTCCTTCTTCCAAGGGTCACCAGTTTATTCTAGCTATCACCGACTACTTTTCAAAGTGGGCGGAGGTAATCCCACTTAGAGAGGTCACAGCTCAGCATGTGCTCCAAGTTTTAGGAACCATATCATATAAGTTGGGTGGCTCGAATTATATATAATGGCTACATTCAAGAGCACTAAAATCAATAACTTTTCTCAGATACATGACATTGATTGGAGATACTCTACCATCTACTACCCAAGGGCAAATGGCTTAGTAGAAACCTTCAACAAAACTCTCATCCAAATATTAAAAAAGACACTCGATGATAACAAAAGATAATGGCATGAGCAGTTAGTTGAAGCCTTGTGGGTAGCAAGATGACAATCATTTAGGTCTGAAGCAGTCCTACCATTAGAAGTCCAACTCCAATCATTTAGGATAACTGTGGGTAGCAAGATGACAATGGAGCAGAACACCAAGTTGCAATTAGAAGAGCTCAAAGATTTGGAGGAGAGACACCTCCGGGCATGCCAGAACCTAGAGTTATACAAATCCAAAATGATTCAAGCTCATAACAAGTTGATCAGTCCTAGAGCTTTTCAAGTAGGAGAGACTAATTGTTACTTGTTGAAAGATGGGAGGCAAGTTTGAACCCACTTGGGAAGGCTCTTTTGCATTAGAGAAGGCCTACCAAGGAGGATTTTATCAGCTAATAAATTGTAATGGAATGCCCTATGCTTCCAATCAACTCTACCTAAAGAAGTAATATCCATAAATCTTATTTCAAATCAATCAATAAAATTTCTTTAATCTCAAATTCTATCCCTTCATAGTTATTGAGGTCTTTTTCTTGTGAATCATGTGTTTTGGTAGGTGTAAGGAACCCAAGCGACATCCTATCCCACATCATCATGGCATAAATATAAACTACACACAATCACATATAAAATAAACACATATCTTTTATCTCGAGTTATTTTGATGTGGGAGCAAGCCCCTATGACACTCACTCATTCTTCTGTCGGTGACATACCTTGATAATGTCACCCCGTCCCTTGTTCGGGAGGATGTAAGTCTCGTATGCTTTACTTTCGACTTGATCACGCACCGATGCTGGTTAGCATGGTAGGCCTTCTGCGTGATCGGTATACCCTCATGTTGGCATCATTTAAGAGGATGTAAGTCTTATGCCTTATTCTTAAACCTTTATGAACTGACTTGGTTGAGGTAGGACTGTCCCTCGGCTCCCTCCTACTTTAAGTTTGGGTCTAGTCCTTCATTGTGACTCCCTACTTAGTAGTTGCCCTTGGGTTGGTTGATCTATTGCACCATCAACGAGTTGCCCCAGTGGTTGATCCCTACTTTGGAAGATGTAAATCTGCTACACTTTCTTCTTAAGTATAGTGTTGCGCCGACTGTCGATAGCCTATCGATGTTAGACTATCCCGACGGTTTCACTTTAGGAAGATATAAGTACATGCCTTTGGTTTAGACTGATTGTCACACACCGATGAGAACTTTTGGTTGGTTGTTGTTTGTTATGCTGATAGCGACCCACCCAGTAGAAACACCACCCTTGGAAGATGTAAGACTGTTACGCTTTCTCCTTGAGTTGGCCACAAAATAGCTACAAGCATTATTTTCTTCAGGGATTAGGATAAAGCCCCTAGTGGCACCTCCCTTGTGGGCACTCTATTTGGATCACATCCTTAGTGACCCCATTTAGACACTACCTACTCTTGGACCGGTCCTCTTTTAGTAGCCACCCTATGGTTGGAGAATTTATCTTATGATATGTGGATTCTCCCTTAGTCCAGTAAGTCTGAGATAGGACTAGGTTGGTATAAGTTCATTCTTAGTGTGGTCCCTCGTACACTAATAAGGTCCACATAAACATATAAACAAAATATATTTTCTCTTGTGTATTAGAAGGAAAACCCCCAGTGGTACCTTTTTCCAAGCAGGCATCCTATCTTTAGGGGAGTGTAAGCAAAACTCCATATAGGAACTGCCGGACTACTTTGAGTTAAGATAAGTCCTCGGGTCGACACTCTCTTAGTAGTCACCCTTAGGTCAGGTTCGACTTGTTGTGCCACTAATAGGTTACCCCTATGATCATCCTTGCTTTGGAAGATATTAGACTATCACACATTCTTTCCTGCACGGTTGTTGTACATCGACGGGCAACCTTTGGTCGGGTTCGATTTGTTCTGTTAGCAACCGATCACCCCAGCAGTTTCTTGTTTAGGAAGTTATAATTCTACAAGCTTTCTTCTTAACTTGACCATTGCACACTGAAGGGCACCCATTAGGTTCATTAGCTTTACCTCGTGGCCGGTAGACAATCTCTTTAAATTTGTAAATCTAAGATAGGACTAGGTTGATATTAGCCCCTTCTTAGTAAATCCATCGCACCGAGGTCCCTCTAAAATTAAATTAATTTTAACTATTCTTGTGTTGATGTGAATCCACAGTGGCATTCGTTCAATAGTCACCGAGTTGATTTGTTTATATATCTATCACCCAAGAGTTTCTTGTTTAGTTGTAAGTCTATAAGCTTTCTTCTTTAACCACCATTGCACAAGGGCATCCCTTAGGTTGATTAGCTCTACATCATGGTCGGTAGACTATCCATTTGGATTTGTAAATCTAAGATAGGTCTAAGCTGATATTAGCCTCTTCTTAGTAAATCCATCGCACACCAACAAAGTCCATCTAAAATTAAATTAATTTTGACTTATTCTTGATTTGATATGAGTTCACAGTGGCATTCACTCAAATAGTCACCTTAGGTTGAGTTCAATTTGTTATGATACCAACGGATCACTACAGTGATTCCTTGTTTAAGATGATGTAAGTCTACAAGCTTTCTTCTTAGCTTAACCATTGCACACCGAAAGGCATCCCTTAGGTTGGTTAGCTCTCTGGACTCTCTTTGGATTGTAAATCTAAGATAGGTGTCAGGCGAGCTCCTTCTTAGTAGATCCATCGCATTGGATCCATTTCAACAAATCCATCCTCCTCCCTCCAATAGAGAATCAAATTAAATCCATCTCACTCCATATCTAATCTAAATCACCTTCCCTAGTGGAAGGTTCATCCACCTTATCCTCAGCAATCGAACTCATATATCCAAAGAAATGTGTCCTCAAAATCAAAATCATATCCTCTCCCAATGGAGCCTCAAATCATGATCAAACCAAATTCTCATCCCTAGTGGATGCCCACCAATTAACTCAAATCAAATTTCTCCCCAACAAGATGCAAATCATATCCTCTATCTCGAGTGGATAACCTAAACCTGCTTCTCTAGTGGAAGGTTCATCCACTCATCTCCAACAAATCTTTTCTCCCTAAATCATATCAAACTAACTCAAACTCTTATCCTTTATGGATAATCTGAACCTTCTTCCCTAGCGGAAGGTTCATATACTTGATCCCTCAATGGATCCTTTCTTCCTCTTTTATTCCCTTGGCATAAGATGAATTGCATTGCACTAAGATCTTGATTCTGTCTACATCTTAGGTTTAGGGATAGATCATTTTTTTAGTGCCTATGATCCTTTGGACATTGTTGATCATCTCAGTCAATGCTACTACATGTGGTGTGCATTGTTAGTTACACCACACCTATTAGGGGTCCTTTTGTTAACCTCACTTTTGGAGTGAGTTCTCAACTTCCTCATAATAGATCTAGGACTCTTATAGACACCAAGAGCTTTTAGTCTTAAGACACTTCTAGTAGGTGAACACTTAACCTAAGCCTGAGACTTAGAAGGTTTAGGCCATAGAATATGTTATGCCTGGGACTTACAAAAACTTGCCTATAGCCTAAATCCAACCCATGCTTTCCTTCTCAAACCAAATCTCAAATTCAAATATCAATTCAAACTCCAAATCATAAATCAAATTCCATGTCAAATGATTCAATCCCATGATCAAATCCAAATGCCATAACCCTTCCTAAGCCCTTTGATTTTATCTTATGGACTTAGCCTTAACCAAATTGAAATCAACCACAATTCAATTAATTTTCTCAAATATCAATTTAATCTCAAATCAAATATCAAATCATAAATCAATTCTGAACCAAACAAATCAATCTCAAATTAAATTCAAGACTAAATTTCCTTTCTAAGTCTCATGAACCACTCTTATAAGCTTAGTCAAATATCAATCCAAACTATCCCAAACTCAATTGATTTCTTTATAAATCAATTGTTCCTTCATTTATATTCATAAATAAAATGAAATCCTCTCCAATGACCAAAAATAAATCAAACTAAATCAATTCCCCACTTAAGCTGACTTACATCCTTAGGTTTGGTGAAATTTGCTTCCAAATCACTCCAAACTCAAGTGATTTTCTCATAACTCATTTATATCTTCATTTATATTTTCAAATATAAATGAAATATAAATCCAAATTGCCAAAAACAAACCCAAATGAAATCAAGAATCCAATTCAAGCCTTTTTTTAGCCAATTTCTTGAACTTGGCTAAATGCTACCCAAATCAATTCAAAACTCCATGGATTTCTTCATGATTCAATCATTCCTTCAATCATTATTCCAAATATAAACATAAACTATAATTATCAAACCAAATCCAAGCTAACCCAAGTCAAACCCAAGTTAGCCATTTTGAGTTGAAATTGACATATAAACCAAAATCCATATGACTTCAAATCACTTGCAATAGGATTTATATTTCCATCTCAAATCCATTTATCAATACAACTAAACTTGAATCAAGCCAATTATCCCATTTAGGTCCATTTGACCCAAAGTGACCAGAAAGATCTTTTTAATCCAAGTTCTAATTCAGCCCAAATTGTATTGAACTGAGCCCATCCAAACCCAATATCATGATTAACAATCATCCTAGGTTAATCAATTATCTAGAATTAGGTCAAACCAAGTCAACCTAGCCCATTGACTAAGTCAACCTTTAGCCCAAATGAAACCAAAATTAGCCAAAACACACCATATGCCAAATTGACTGAAACCTTTGATTTAAACCTATTCATAATCAATGATTGAACATGACCAAAACCTCAATTGAGCCAAACCAAGTCCAATTGGCCATTTGACCCAAATTGGCCTAAAAACTTAAAATAGGTCAAATCACAATCTAACCCAAATTAATTGTAACCAATGGTTCAAGTTCATTCCAAATTGATTGTTGAACTTGACCAAAACCATTATTAAGCTCAATTTGACCGATTGGTCAACCTAACCTAACCTAGCCTAAATTAACCTAAAAGGTCAAATTAGCCAAAATCTAAATTAATTCTAAATTAAACCAAACCAATGCATACAATCATTTTTAATTAGCCAATTGAACTTGACTCAACACCTAACCCAACCCAATTTGATCAAACTAGTCTAATTGGTCAACTTGACTCATTTGACCTATATGAACCCAAATGAGTCATAATCAAATCCAAAGAAAATTGAAACAAACTAATGACATAAATACACTCCAAATAGTCATGTTAACTTGACCCAACCTTTGGTTTGACCTAATTTGACCCAAACTAACCCAATTTGACCTAAATAGGCCAAATCAAACCAAACGAACTCCAAACTACTTGAAATTTGGGCTAACCCACTTTTGACCTATTTCAAATCTGTCTAAATCAAACCCCTAGCCAAATGACTACTTTGCCCTTGAGTTTAGGGAATCCCATGAGATAAGACACTTGCACTTTTGGTCACTTCCTCCCCTTGGCCACTTCGCACCCATTCATAGGTTCACCCAAGGACCATGGCTGACCTGACCCAAGGGTGGTTGGGTCAGCCATGACTCATGGGGAGGTAAAATCACTTCCCAATTCCCATTAGAGCATTTAAAACCACCAAGGACACTCACTACTGCCATGGCAGCCACCTTCCACCCTTCCTCCACTCATGTGAGGCCAAGTGGAGTGATTCTCTGCCCAAACTATGCTCTCCACACACCCATTAATCCAAGAAGCCGAAACCATCACCACCATCCAAGCCAAGGAAGGAGGAGGTATACCCCCCTCATTCTCACTCAAACACACACACTCACACTTGATTCAAGCTTAGCAGCCAAGGAGAGAAATCCTAGAGCCTTCCCTTGCATTTCCCTAAAATCCCCACTCTCAATTTTATGTGAAACTGAAATAAGGGAGCAAACCAGTGATTCTCACTTCCCCATTTCACAACCAAAGTGTAATTAATTTTTAACACACCATCCTTGGACCTAGATGAGCCAAAATGAATCATTTTCTAAGATTCTTGATGGCCGGAGGGTGGAGTTCGATCAAGACTGATTGCTTATGTGTCGTGGGTTGGTCCTCTGAGTAAACTACACTAAATCAAAGCTCATGCAGCTCAACAGGGCTTCATTTTTACAAAATGAAGCTTCTTCAATAGTTGGAACCACCAGTCACAAGCTCTAGTGAGGTATGCCATTAAAACTGATCATTAGCTCAAAATAGGTTGGTTCTTTATGAAGTAAACTTGTATCTCATGTGATCTCCACCGTTAGATGTGTTTTTTGTGCTTCCTCGAAAGTGTGGGATCAATTTGAGCTCTATCTGAGCTCCGGTGAGCTTGGATCAAGCAACGATTGACAATATCATCTCGGGAGAAAGATCCGCATGTCATTCGCATGGTCAACAAATGGTGATCCATCATGCATAGAACTCCTCTTTTCTCCTTCGAAATCATGTGTTTAATCATGGACGTCCGATCTTAGATCGGATGGCCCACACTGAAAGCGCGTTCCATCATCGTCTACGTCAGCACTTGATTTGACAAATTAAATAACTAATCCTGTTGTACCACATGGAAAGTGCATCCTATCAGTTGCCATGTGGCATCGACGGGATTAGGGGGAGGGGTAATTAGGTTAATTAATCTATTTTTAATGCTAAAACTTAACTAATTAAAGAAAAATCTAAAATATATAAATGAGAGCTCATTTTAAAGGTAGTTTAAATAGGATTTTATTAAAATTATTAATTAATTTGATTTATTGCTTAATTAATTTAAAAATTTTTTAGATATTTAGGTAGACCTCCGCCTCCCTATTTTTCTTAAGATTTATTGAATAATTAAATAGTGAAATAAATGTATTAAGCCTTAATTACTCTCATATCTTAATTGATGATAATTAAGCAAATGAAGAGTAAATTAATAAATTAATTAAGTTTATTAACCTCTGTTAATAGTGATGAAGCTTAGGGAAATGGATTGAGACCCCTCTTTCAATCCTTTCCTTAAATCATCTCCATTCCCTCTTAAATAATTAATTAATAAAAACCCATCAATTAATTAATTAACAAAATTAATCAAAATTTAAATCATAGCTCCCTTCTTTATCTCTTTCCCTAAGTCCACATTTCATATTGTTGATTAAGGATAATTAAGATTTAATTAGATAATTAATGAACTTAATTAATTTGGTAGCTCTTTAGGTGTTCAATAACTTAAAGAGAGAGCTAATTAAATTATGGTTGGCTCAAATGTGTGAGAAAATCATAAGAGTAATTAAGTTAGCTCCTTCTACTTAATTAATTAAGAATTATGAGCTAATTGTATTAGCCCCCTTTCATTTCATAGGAGCATTGCTATTTACTTTTCTATGTGGTTGCATATCATATTAGCTCATAATTGTTTAATTAATTATCTTAAGGTAACATAGGTAAGGGCTAATCAATTGATTTAATCCATGCTTTAATCAATCCATAAAATCAACCTAATTATTTTTTATTAAATCATGTTAACTTACAAACATGGGAATGGGATTACAACTAGTAAACCTCTTTCACATTTCATAAATTAAATCAAATATGAAATCAAAAATGGTTTTAACAAACTTTAGTTTATTTCAAATAAACTTGTTTAATATGATTATCCTTAGAAATTAATTGGATGAATGAAATTGTATGCTTGTGTTTCTTTATTTTTTTTTCCAATCATATTAAGATATTATATGCCACTTGTTGTCATGTATTCATTCCTTTCAAAAATAGATGATTTCCTTTATGTCAATTTGCATGTGTTGACTTAATTAAAAATACGTGTGGCTATTATCACTACTAAATCTCAAACATATTTTCAAAAGCTTATTAATGAATAAGAATATGTGTTGTGACTTTAGTTATATATATATATATATATATATATATATATATATGCTTTACTTTAATCCATAAAATCAACCTAATTATTTTTTTATTAAATCATGTTAACTTACAAACATGGGAATGGGATTACAACCAGTAAACTTCTTTCACATTTCATAAATTAAATCAAATATGAAATCAAAAATGGTTTTAACAAACTTTGGTTTATTTCAAATAAACTTGTTTAATATGATTATCCTTAGAAATTAATTGGATGAATGAAATTGTATGCTTGTGTTTATTTATTTTTTTCCAATCATATTAACATATTATATGCCACTTGTTGTCATGTATTCATTCCTTTCAAAAATAGATGATTTCCTTTATGTCAATTTGCATGTATTGACTTAAAAAATATTTACTAAATCTCAAACATATTTTCAAAAGCTTATTAATGAATAAGAATATGTGACTTTAGTTATATATATATATATATATATATATATATATATATATATATATATATGATGCACATATGAATATAAACAAAAATGAAGTGAAGTTTCTTTCTTATATTCATATGTTGATATGCATAAGAATGTTCTTCATATTAGTACATCTAGATGCATATTTAAAGTACTAACGAGGTTCCTACCTCACTTTTAAAATGATACTTGCTAAAAATAATTTACATGTACATTTGGCTAATGAATGAAAATCCCCTTTCTAAATTAAAAAAACATCTTCTCTTTGTTCAAATGGTTGAATTGATTAATCATGTAACTTAAAGTGCTTATGATTTTGCATAAGAATTTAGATAGAGCTTTAAATTAATATGACAAAAATAATTCAATCAAATGAAACATCAATTTCAAAAGCATTTGCTTACTTTCATCATTCAAGTATGTTAAAATATAAATTGCAAGTATAGGTATGTTTAGCACTTAACTATATGCATGCTATATATGATGGAAATAAATAAACAAACAAGTGTCATGTGATGGTAGTTCACTTTAATCTTATGCCTTCTTGAATAAGTTTATTTAAAGTGAACCTAAACATAAGATTAATTTAAAATATGTTAATAAGTCATTCACTAAAGAGAATTGTTTAATTAATTGGCTTTAAAAATGACTTAATGTAGGGATAAAAGAGAGTGAATCTCTCTTTCGTTCTCTTTACAACACTTAGAGATTAAGTGTAGGTCATATGAAACAAGACAAGTTACAAATTAAAACTTGTAAATCAACTAAACAACTTAAAGTGAAACCACCCTTTAAATTAAATTTTCCTACACTTAAAAAATTCTAATTCTAAAGCCTAGTTAGGACATACCACACAAGCCTTAATACACACATTAAAATTAAGTCACCACTTCTAGCTTTATGTTAGGGTAGTGCATAGTTTGATGTTTATTTTATTTTATGATGTATTATTATTTTCGATATTAAGGTGTATGTTTAGGAAAGTTAGGACTATTAGGATTATGTTTATGGGATTGTGCTTAACTATAAAATAAATATAAAATCTCTTTATAGGTTTCTTAAGCCCAAGCATAATCCAAGCTAAGATAGGTGGGCTTGGTTACCCATGTGTAAGGTGCTAAGTCCAAATTATACATATAACTACTTGGGTTGTATGGTGTGTTTAGCTAACACTTATTTTGTACGTGTAGTTAGATTTATTTTTCCTATTTTTAATGTAACTATAAATTAGGACTTAGAATTAGTGTTATGGGGGTATAGGATGAGCATTGGCTAGAGGACTTTATCTTGGGAGGCCATGTGATGCCTTGAAGTGAACTAAATAAAAGGAGGAGAGAAGATATGAAGACCCCCATAGCATTTATATATATTTGTAATTACATTATTCTTTTGTAATCCTGTGAAAGAGTGAGCTCGTTTATCCATTTTTCTTTTGAGTTACATGGCATAACCGACTTTTATTCACTTACGTTAACTATAAAATATTTGATATTTTGTTTAGCTTGTGCATTAGAAATTACATGACTCTTCATAGTTTCTTTATGATTGGTGATTTAATGTGGGGCCTGGATGCGATTAGGCTTTTACGAAAAATAAAATTGTCTACTCAACTACAACTCATAACTAAATTTTATAAATAACTCATAACCTCAAATAAAGCCTAGGCATTAAACCAAGATAATTAAAATTTTTAACAACCCCTTAGTTGTATGTTTGTATGTCTAATATCATGCATGCATCTTCTACCACTTTTGCAAAAAATGAGGGCATCCATTCTTGCACATATGGAAGCTGACCAGTGAGAGCTAATGGAGCTTCACCCTCTTCTCTCTTGATTTGGCCCATAACTCATTTCAACATGCATTTAGGCATGCAAAAATCTCAAAGCCTTTGTCAAAATGAAGCGTCAAATATAAATAAAACTTGAAAAGATCTGTATTAGACTAAGTCATTATTCATACTACTCATGCTCTAGTCTCTTTAGGGAGTGGGTTTAAAGACTTTAGTCTCTTTCTAAATAATGACAACCTAACTATCTTACAAAATCATATGACTTGGCCACATAGATTTAAAGTGTAGGAGTTAGCCACTCTATTATAAGTCAGTCAGTGATTTATCCCCTCTTATACAGGTAAATTATATATCCATCTTCACTTAGATTTAGGTCACACTTTAGTTTTTACTAAAAACCCTCTAGTTTTAGGATCCCGGGTAGCTATTTCCTTCGAGCTACTAGCTTAAATCCTCACCTCTTAGGTATTTTCACAATCTGTATTGTGGGATTATAAGTCCTAACTTTCTAATAAAATATCAACTTTAATAAAAGCAATCTCTTCAATTTCAAACATATAGAGCCCAACCATAGGATAGATTTGAATTATCACTAGCCTTCATAGTATCATGAGCATCCCTTACTCATCTTCTTTTTAGCTTCGATAATAAGTCCCTCCTTTTGATCTATCCCATTTGATTTTTCAAACATAGCCAATTTATTGATTGTCCTATGTTTGAAATATCTGGAGATAATTATTTCCTACTTTAATCGAGAGTATTCCTAAGGAACTCACCTTTTTTAGGATGTAATTAACTATGGGGGCTTGCCCACATAAGGAATTTTAGAACCTGGTTTAAATAAATCCTGCTTTATTCATCCATGTAAAGTAGGGGAAAATCTCTGGTATATTTGAAGACCCATCATGCCTTAGAAATCCTTATTAAGGTGATGTAGTATTTTATTTTTGGAGATGGGTATAGGGGACACCACGTAGATCTTAGGGGGTACTTATTGAGGTGATTGGGAATGACATTGAGGAATAATGTACTATCTCGAGAGACAGAAGTCACCATCCTATAATGGACTTAATGTGGGTCTTCAATGTAACCGAGATCTTTCTCTACTTTACATGGAAAAGTAAAGTAGGGTTTATTTTAAGCTTATTAAGTTCCATGGAGGAAAGCCCCATAGTTAATTACATTCTAAGGAAATAGAATACTCGATGATTGTTGTCTCTAAAGATTTTCAAAGATCGGACTATCAATCAATTGGTTATTTTTAAAAAATCAAGTGGATTCATCAAAAGGAGAGAGTTATTATCAAAACCAAAGAGAGATGAGTAAGGAATGCTCATGATACTAGGAAATCTAGTGAGCCTCCCAAACTATCCTATAGTTGGGCTTTATTTTTATTTTGAAATTGAAAAGAATTATATGTTTGAGTTGAATTTTTATTAGAAATTTTGGGCTTATAATTCCATAATACAAGACAGAAATGCAAGAGGTGTATGCTAAAGTGAAATAGCAATCTCAAATCCAAAATCTAAGGAGCTTCGGCATAAGCCAAAGCGAGACCTAAATCTAAGCAACAAAATAAGCGTATGATGATTTACCTCCATAAGAGAGGATAAACCACCCGACTATTGGACTTACAACCGTCTAGGGTGGTCGCCAATTAACTCTTCTTACGATTTTAAATACATGTAGGAAAGTCATATGCTTTGAAAGATGGCTAGGCTGTTGTTTATTTAAAAAGGAGACTAAGTCATTAAACTCACTCCCTAAGAGATTAGATCATGAAGGGCATGTAAATAATGCTAATTTTGTCAAGTTTTATTTTAATTTTTGGACATTTTTTATTTTACGGGCTATGATTTTTATACCTAATGCATGAGAGAAAATTTATGGGCCAAAATCAAGAAGGAGGTGTGTTTTCCACCATAAGGTCAACCCATTTTCTCGGCAAAGGTGGAAGCCCTCCATTGGAAAGAGTGAGACAATATTTATGCATGATATGAGACATATAACATCCTAATGTGTTGCTAAATCTTTTATTATCTTGATTTATGTCTAGTTTAGGTGAGGTTATGAATTATTTAGTTTAATTGATTAATTGATAGATAAAATTTTATTTTTCCCTAAGATCCTAATCGCATCCAGACCATTTAATAATCATCAAATAATTAAGAAACTAGGAAAATCATGTCATCCTAATTATGCAATCATAAATATAACATCAATCAATTTATAGAATTAGTGCAAAAGAATAAGAGGTCGATGTGGTCGGGTTCCATCGTACAATCCAAAAAAGAAAAATGGGTAGCCAAGCTCTACCCTTATACAACCTGGATTATAAATGAATAATTACAATTAAAAGGAATTCACGTTATGAGAGGGGTCTTCATTTCTTCAAGTTTTCTATCCTCCATTTTCTTCTTTGATTTGGTTCACTCCAAAGAATGACATGGTACAAAAAGTACCTGACCTCTTTAACCAATGTTCATCCTAATCCACCATAACATTCATTCCAAATCTTAATTACAAAATTTACATCAAAATGGGAAAGGTAAATCTAACTAAACCTGTAAAATAAAGGTTAACTAAACATACTGCACAACCCAAGCAGTTATATTAATAATTTAGACTTATCACCTTGCACATGGGTAACCAAGTCCACTTGTCCTAATTTAGACTATGCTTAGGGGCTAAGCAACCTGCACAGCAAAAGTATTTATATTGTTTTAATTTTTATTACAGTGGCCCCTTAAGCACAATCCTCATAGAAGACATGATTAAAAGATACTCATCATCCATCTATACACATACAACATTCATCTAAAATATTACACCATAAAATAAAATCATACATCAAACCATGCACCACCCTAACATAAAGCTAGAAGTGGTGACTTTAATGTGTGTGTCATTTAAGGCTTGTGTGGCATGTCTTAGCTAGGCTTTAAGGTTGAAATTTTCAAGTGTGAAAGATTCAATTTAGATGGTGGTTTCATTTCAAGTGATTTAGTTGACTTATCAATTTTAGTTGGTGATTTGATTTGGTTTGAATGAACCTGCACTTAGTGACTAAATGTTGTGAAAAGAAGAAAAGAGAAGAGATATCTCTTTCATCCCTACCGTAAAGCATTTTAAAGGTAGATTCATTAATTAAATTCTCTTTAATGAATGATTTATTATGTGTTTTAATCGGTCCTGAGTTTGAGTTCTCTTTAAATAGCCCTATTCAATAAGAAAGGCATCTTAGGATTAGTTAGGGTGGATTACTATCACATAACACACACCCATTCATTTCTTTCCACCATGTATACAATGTATATGAATAATCCTAAGCATACCTATACATGTAATGCAAATCTTAGCATGCTTTGATGATGATTGCAAAGAGATGTGATTTAAAAATTTAGATATTCCATTTGTTAATTGGATCATTAATGCATGTCTTTGTTATATAGAAAAGAGGGATTCTTCATCCATTAACTAAATACACATCTACATGTATAAAAGTTTATAAGTGAGTATGACGCCATTATTTTCTACACCAGGAGCGTAAGGTATAAGACCTACTTAGGGCTACTTAAAGCCTCGTAGCCCAGGCATGTCCAAACTAATATACCACTTTTCTTAGATACATGTAGATGTACAAAAATAACCAAATAGATAAGAAATCATGCAAGAGATTATGTTTGATTTGGTTGTATGATTTACATGTGTAATATGAAGATCCTTCCTAAGTCTTAATATATAGATGCATAGGAATAGATTTAGGCAAGTGTTGTGTTCTTTTCAAATGAACTATACACTTGCAAATCCTATGTATCATCACATGCAAACTTATAAATATTATATAACTAGCATCACTTTATTTATAATCTTTAATTTATAGGTTTTTAAAAATAATAATAATAATAATATTTTTTAGTTTATTAGTGATAATACCCACTCATATTCTTAATTTTAGCCAATACATGAAATTTGACATAAAAGAAAATAGTTTATTTAATTAATTTTTAAAAAAAATGAATGAATGGTTTCATATGGAAAATAATATTTAGCATGATTGAAAAAAAAAATAAAGGAATATAAGCACATGACTTCATTCAACCTAATTAATTTCTAAGGACAATCATATAGAATAAGATCATTTAAAATGAATCAAATTTCTTTGAGAAGATTTTTATCTTTGAATTTGATTTGACTTAAGAAATATGGTAAGGGTTCGCTAGTCCTAACTCATTCCCCCCATGTGTGAATTGGTTTTGTTTAATTTAGAACAATTAGTTGATTTTATATTTTGATTAGGTTAAGGTATGAATTAAATCCATTAATTACCTCTTACCTATACCACTTTAACATAATTATCCAAGTAATTATGAGCCAATATATGATATGCAATCACATGGAAATTAAATCAGCAATGCACCTAAGAAATGAAGGGGTCTAATACAATTGGCTCACAATTATTGGTTAATTAAGCTAAAGGGTTTGATTAAGTACTTTTATAACCCTCCTACACATGTAGTTTGATTATAATTTTCTTTGAAATTCTCTTAGGTTATTGAACACCTAAGAATCTACCCAAGAATTGAATGATTGAGTTCTGGAATGATGTGGTTTTGATTTTGATTAATTCAACTATTACTGAAGTGATTAAGTAATAATTAGTTGTAAATTGATTAAGTGTTATCCAAATGAAATAAACTTAGAGGAAAAAGATTGGAAAAGAGGTCATAATCTTATTACCTATGTTCATTCACTATTTCACAATGATTAGCCAACTGAATTAATGGATTCATTACTATTTAACATGCTAATTAATCATTTAATTAATTAAGAGAGGAGATTAAGAATGAAATAAGTAATTCTCCTAATTAATCAAGCAATAAATTCTAAGAAAAATCATGAGAGGCAGAGGTCATTCCACTAATCAATCTTAGAAAGTTTGGAATTAATTGATAGAGTAATTAGAGAGTAATTAGCTTAATTATATTTCTAATAAAACTTAATTGAGTCAAAATCACTATTTAAAATTAATTGATTTTAATTTTTTATTATTCTCCTCTAAATTACCTTTAAAATGAATATTTATTTATACTTTTTAGATTTTTACACAATTAGTTATGAATTTTGGAAGTTTCATCATTGAAATCAAATTAATTAAGCCTAATTAAACTTCTAATCCCATCGGGCCATGTGGCGGCTGACGCGGCATGCTTTCCACATGGCGTGATAGGATTGGTTATTTAAGTTATCACATCTGTCAGCTGAGTCAGCTGGTAGTGAGTGTGCTTTCCCATGGACTGTCCGATCTAAGATCAGATAATCACAATTTAATCCATGGTTAAGGAGAAAATTAGAAAGATCTAAAGCATGATTTGATCAGGACCGTCCGATCTGATCACATCAGAATGGATGGTCTGTGATCTGTCTCCCCTCGAGCAATGAGAGTGATGTCGTTCATCGATCGTCGCTCGATCGAGCTCACCCAAGCTCGAATGGAGCTCAAATTCATCCCACACCTTCACGGAAGCACAAGCAACACATCTAACGGTGGATATCACATGACATAATGATTTCCTTCACAAAGGGCCAAGCAAATTTTACTCCAAAGTCAGTTTTAATGGCATACCTCATCGGAGCTTGTGATCAGTGGTTCCAATGATTGAGTAAGCTTCATTTTGATGAAATGAATCCCTATTGAGCCGCACAAACTTTGATTCGATGTAATTGGCTCGAAAGACCAATCTATGGCACATAGGTGATCGGCTTTGATCGAACTCCTAGCTCCGGTCATGGGGATGCTCGAGATTAAATTCGTTTCAACTTGCCTTCATCCAAGGATGGTGTGTGCAAGGTTAATTGCACTTTGGTTGAGGATCAATTTGGCCTTCCCTTGAGTTATGGCCCACCCAAGCTGACTGGGCATGTTCACCACCCTCCTTGGTGCCCATGTGGACCAATAGATGGGTGTCAAGTGGCCTTGAGAAATAAATGGCCAAATTCTAAGTGAATTTGGTCATGGGATACCCTTTGACCCAAGGCAAAGTGGTCATTTGGCTATAAGTTTGATTTGGGTAGATTTGAAATGATTTTAAAATGGGTTGGGCCAAATTTCAAGTGATTTGGAGTTCATTTGATTTGATTTGGGTCAAGTTGGGTCAAATTAGGTTAGGTTGACCAATTAATCAAATTGGGTCAAACCAAGGGTTAGGTCAAGTTCAAATGATCATTTGGAGCCTATGGGTATCATTAGTTTGGTTTAATTTTATTTAGATTTGATTTTGGTTCATTTAGATTTATTTGGGTCAAATGGGTCAAGTTGATCAATTTGACCCATTTGACCTAATTGGGTTAGGTCATGGGTTGGTTTAGGCTTGGTTGATCATTTCAAATGTATTTCAAGCTTTGGTTTCAATCAATTTTGGTTTGCTTTGATTTCAAGTTGATTTAACCTTTTGGGTCAAGTTGGGGTTCATAGTCAATTGGGCTAGGTTGGGTCTAATTGGTCAATTGAAGCTTTGGTTAAGTTCAACAATCAATTTGGAATGAATTTGGCCCATTGGTTGTAATCAATTTGGCTTAGATCAAGATTTGACCCATTTTGGCTTTTCTTAGGTCAATTTGAGTCAACTTGGGCTAGGAGGGCCAATTGGGTTTGGTCTAGCTCAACTAAGGGCTTGGTCATGTTTAATAATTGATTATGGATTGATTTAGATTAATGGTTTCAATCAATTTGGCTCATAGTGAATTTTGTCTTATTTAGGTTTCATTTGAGCTAAGTGTTGACTTGGTCAAAGGTTAGGTTTAACTTGGTTTGACCCAATTCAATGTGGTTGATCACCCTATGATTATTGGTCATGATTGAGGTTTAGATGGGCTTAGTTCAATCTAATTTTAGTTGGATTAGAACTTGGCTCAAAAAGGTCCTTTAGGTCACTTTGGGTCAAGTGAGCCTAAATGGGTCAATTGGCTTGATCATGACTTGATTCAAGTTTGGTTGAACTTACATATGGACTTATGATGGAAATATAAATCCAATTGCAAGTGGTTTTAGTCAAATGGGTTTTGGTTCATTTAACAATTTCAAGTCAAAAGGATGAACATGGGTTTGACTTGGGTTAGTTTGATTTTGGCTTGGTGATTGTAGTTTATGTTTATATTTGGGCATGTGATTGAAGGAGTGAGTGTTTGAAGAGAAAATCCAAGAGTTTGGATTGATTTGAGAGTGATTTGGCTAAATCCAAGAAATTGGCTTAAAGGATATAAATTGGGTTTGGTTTGAGTTTTGAATTTATATTGATTTGATTTTGACCATTTGAATTTATATTTCATTTATTTGTGAAGATAAATGAGAATATAAATGATCCACTAGAGAATCATGTGAATTAGAAGTGAGTTGATTATGAATTTGACTAAGGTAGGTCAAAAAGTTTGAAAAAGGGTTTTGATCTGGTTTGAATTATAGTCATTTGAGTTGGATGATTTGGATGCCAATTTCATTTATAGTTGTGAATACAAATGATGGAATAAGTGATTTATAAATAAATCACTTGGCTTTGGGTTGATTTGAAGGGTTTGGCTAAGCTAATGGATGTGATTCATAAGGCTTAGGAAGGTTTTAGATTTGGAATTGATCATGGGTTTTAATCATCTAGAATTGGAGTTGGATTTAAATCATTTGGGATCGGAATTGAATTTGGAGTTGATTTTGGATTTGAGAAACTCAATTGAGTTGGGATTGATTTAAGATTTGAGAAAATCAAATGAGTTGGAATTGATTTGAGATTTGATTTGGTTTGAATGAGTGTACTTGGGCTGGATTTTAGCTATAGGGTAAGTGGTTGCCTTAAATCTCTAATGCATAGCCTAATCCTATGATAAACCCTTCTAAGTCTCTAAGGTTAGGTTAAGTGTTCACATAATCACTAGAAGTGTCTCAAGACTAAAGAACTCTTAATGCTAGAAGAGTCCTATGTCTCAGATGGAGAAGTTGAGAGCTCACTCCAAAAGTGAGGTCAAAAGGTGACTAGGACCATTGTAGGGTAATGATTTATATCTTTCAAGATAGTGTACTATTCATTAATGTCATACCCGATCACCTCAATAAGTACACCCTCAGATCTGCATGGTGTCCATACACATATCAAAAATAAACACCACAAAGAGTACATTATGGAGATGTCTAATTTTGTTATTAGACTAAGAGCACTAAAATTAGAGATGTCTGATGACATTCTTGTGCACTTAGTTTTGATCTCTTTTCCTGCACAAGTAAATCTTTTTAAGATAAGTTATAATACTCAAAAGGAAAAATGGACTCTTAATGAGCTCATTGCTTAATGTGTGCAAGAGGAAGAAAGATTGAAGCATGACAAAATATAAAGTTCTTACTTCGCTACTTCCTCTCGTGGCATTGTTACTAAAAGAAAAAGGATTTATAAAGTCAAAGGAGCTGCAAACAAAGGGACTTCATAGCATAAGGTGCAACATAAACAAATAATATTGTTACTTATTTCTTTTGTAAGAAGTCTGATCATGTGAAGAAGGATTGTCCCAAATATGCAACTTGGCTCGTGAAGAAGGGTAAACCTCTCAACTTTATTTGTTCTGAAGTTAATTTATCCTTAGTACCAAATCACACTTGGTGGATGGATACAGGTGCAACTACTCACATAAGTGTGACTATGCAGGGTTATCTAAGGAGAAGAATGCCAAATGATGCTGAAAAATTCATCTACATGGGAAATGATAATAAAGCTCATGTTGAAGCAATATGCTTATATAGATTATATCTAGAATTTGGTTGTATTTTAAATTTGCATGAGACTTTTTATATGTACCATCATTTAGATGAAATTTAATTTCTATTTCTTATTTGGACAAATCTGGTTATTCTTATTTATTTAGAAATGGAAAATTTAGTCACTTTCAGTATTCAAATATTATTGGTATTTGATTCTTTGGTTGATAATCTAGATAAATTAGACATTTGTGCTTCACAAATTAATGAAATATTGTATGCAAGTAATTTTGGTACAAAGTGAAAATTAATGAATGGGAATTCATATATGTTATGGCACAAGCAGTTAGGACATATTTCTAAACAAAGAATTGAAAATCTTGTGTCAAAAGGAATTCTTGATTCCTTTGATTTTTTTAGATAAAAAACTCTGTATAAAATGTATCAAGGAAAAATAAACAAATATCAAGAAAATTAGTGCTAACAGAAGTTTAAGTATCTTGGAATTAATTCATACTGATATTTGTGATCTATTCCCCACAACTACTTGCAATGACCAACAGTATTTTATTACTTTCATAGACAATTATTCTCGTTATGGGTACTTATACTTGATTTATGAGAAGTCAGTCACTGGACATATTCAAAATTTTTAAGACTGAAGTAGAAAATCAACTTGGAAAGAAAATAAAAGTTATCAAACCTGACCGTAGTGGTGAATACTATGACAGATATGATGGATCAGGTGAACAATGTCCAGGCCCTTTTGCCAAATATTTAGCAGAATGTGGCATTGTTCCCTAATACACCATGCTAAGAACTCTCTAAGTCAAAATGGTGTAGTTGAGAGACAAAATTAGACTCTTATGAATATGATTAGAAGTATGATAAATCATTCTTCCATACCAGAATCACTTTGGGGAGTAATATAGTTCCAAGCAAAGTAGTAGCTAAAACCCCATATGAATTATGGATTGGAAAGAAGCCTGGTATTAGGAATCTTCATGTCTGGAGATGTCTAAAGCCATATAAGCAATGAAGAAATGACTCAAGAACTATTAGTCATTTATTTTATTAGATACTCAAAAAAGTTGAAGAATTTTAAGTTTTATGACTCTTCAAATAAATCTTTTTTCAAGACAGACAATGCTAAATTTATTGAGGAAATTGAATATGATGGGAGTAATAAACTTAAAAATTTTATATTTGAAGAGTAATTTATTACTCTTTCTGTAGTTAAAATAGATAATGATTAGATAATTTTACCTGAGCTTATTCAAGTTGTGAATACAGATAATCAAAATATTCTTGAGCTAACTCTCACTCATATTAAGGAATCACAACAACCTCAAATTGAAGTGTCATTAAGAAAATCCACTAGCGAGAGGAGATCAGCAATTTTAGATGATTATGTTGTATATCTCCAAAAAAATGAGTTTGACATTGGATTGAAAAGTAATCCAATTTCTTTTAGTCAAGTCAAATAAAGTGTCAACTCCCATAAATGGATTGAAGCCATTGAGGATGAGATGAAATCAATGAAAGACAATGATGTTTGGGATCTTGTTGAATTGCCTAAATCAGTAAAACATATTTGTTGTAAATGGATTTTTAAGACCAAATGGGATTCAAAAGGCAATATCAAAAGATATAAAACACGTCTAGTCGCTAAAGGTTTCACTCAAAAGGAAGACCTTAATTATAAATAGACTTTCTCTCCAGTTTCTTTGAAAGACTATTTTAGAATCATTATGACACTAGCATGTCATTATGATTTAGAGTTACATCAGATGGATCTAAAGACTGCATTTCTCAATGGTGACATTGAAGAAACTATATTTATGGTGCAACTAGAAAATTTTCAATCTTCTGATTCAAAACACCTAGTATGCAAATTAAAGAAATTCATCTATGATTTAAAGCAAGCTTCCCGTCAATGGTATAAGAAATTTGATCAAGTGATTACTTCTTTTGATTTTAAAAAAAATACTATTGATCAATGTATCCATCATAAAATCAATGGGAGTAAATTCATGATCCTAGTGCTATATGTTGATGATATTCTACTAGCAAGCGGTGATATAGGCCTTTTGCATGAAACCAAGAAATTTCTTTTAAATAAATTTGAAATAAAAGATCTTGAGAATGTATCTTTTATGTTTGGTATACAAATTCATCAAGATCATTCTCATGGTTGTTGACCTCCATATATGTGTCATAAGTCGAGTCAAGACCACAAGTCAAATTTGACAGAATTCGAATGCAATAGTACACAAACCAGGGCTCAAAATTGAAAGTTATTGAAAATAGTTGAAATGACCTCCATTCGATGAACAGACTTCTCCATTGTGTTCAGAATGTCAAAATTAATCAGAACATAAATATTACATAATCTAATGATCAACCGATCAAGCGATCGAGCTGTCAATGCGCTAACACGTATATCGGAGTCAAAAGGCTACGATGATGCCCAAATAACCTTATCGATGAACAGACTTCATCATCACATTTAGAATGTCAAAATTGATCAAAAATATAAATATTGCAAAATATAGCGATCAAGCAATCAAGCTATCAACGTGCCAACACATATATCGAGGACAGGAGGTGACGACTTAAACCGAACGACCTCCATTTATGAAATTGGTTAGGCCGTTGGCTTTGAAACCTCAAAATCTGTCAAATGAGACTGTCTGTGCTCAATTTGGACAAGTCTATACAAATGTTAAACAGTCGAAAATGATAATGCGCATTTTTGAACTAAAATTGGCTGATTATCGGAACTAAATGGCCGATGTGATATGAGCGTGTCATTGTGCGAATATCGAAATAACTTACGATTGATATATATATTAACTATATAATGATGTTGCTATAAAATTCATATTAGGATTAGTTAAGCACTTAAAATTTAATAATATCCTATTTGATCTATCCGGCCTTAATTCCTCAATTCGTAGTCGACTAAAACGCACAATCCCGCTTCGGCTCTGTTCGACCTTGCCTCTCGGCTTCCTCCTCCCACTATTTCGTTCGAATGGCTCAACCTTAAGAAATTGCTCCGGCTTTTTTTTATTTTCCCACTCTCTCGTTCTCTACCAGTCCCCTCCCTTTCCTTGCTCATTTTTTTTCGACTCAATCGCAAGAATAGCAAAAAATGAAGACTCCCTCTCTTAGGATTCCCTTCCCCACTGAGGGGGTGTTTGGCAACGAATTGGATTTATTTCAAGTAGAATTTACTAAATTCACTACATCTGAATTTAGTAAATCCTGAACTGTTAAATCCTGAAAAGTGTTTGGTAATAGATTTATTAAATCTTGCTAAATCCAGAAAGATGTTTAATAAATTATTTGAGGATTTAAATCTATAGTTAAATAATATTTTTAAAGAGTAAGAACATAAATAAATAATATAATATTAAAATTAAATTTTATCATTTAACAAAATATCATATTCATATATTTGATTCATGTATTTAAATATTAAATATTTAAATAGTAAAATTTAAATATTAGATAGATAAATATGTAATTGTGTGTGCATGTAAATTCTCATTTTTAAATGATTTAAAAAATTTAGAGATGTATATACATAGTTCTAAATTATTATTTATTGATATATCTAAAATTATTTTTTAATATCTTTTAAGATATTTTAATATTTAGATAATATCAAAACTTATTAACATCTAATTTTATTATATTTTTTATGTGTAAATTAAATTAGATTGATGCATAAAAATTATATTTCATATGATTTATAGATTAATATATTATATAAGTGAATATAAAAATTTAAATATTATATATATATTAATGTATAGCTTCTTTAATTTACGTTATCTTATATAATAAAGATATTTGACTAATTAATTATATTGAAATATATAAAATCAATTTTTTTTTGTAAAATATACTTTTTAAAATTAATTTTATGATAATATTTTTTTCATGAAAAAATTAAAGAAAAGAGTCGTGGTTTATGCAAAAAAAAAAAAATAGTGGAGGAGTTCTTAGGAAAGTTTACGATTAGCAAGAAATTGCATTAGATATATAAGCGAGCAGCACTGATTCCGTGAGGAAGAGGAGGATGGAGGACTGGAGGAGGTGGTATCCAAAGAGGGTATACGTTCTTGCTAATTTCTTGGCAAAACTCGATTTCAACGACGGTAAGATGCTCGTAGGTGAGCGTCGAGAGATTTGTGAAACCTAAGAAACAAGACATGAGGAGGACAGCGGAACCAGCTACAAAGACTGACTTGTGGAGAAAAATAATTTCGAGTTTCATGGAGTTGCGACAACCGATTGCCATACATAAGTTCGTCGATCTCTAAATCATTAAATTAAATCGGATTTCGATTTTTCCGGATTTACGAATTTAGACAGTTCTTAAATCCTCGGAAGGTGTTTGGTAGGATTCGCGGGATTTAGATGGCTAAATTCCTATTAAATCCGTTGCCAAACACCCCCTGAAGTTTCGTTTTAAAATGGAGAAGATCGATAGGAATAGCGACTGCCTACCGAAGCAGTGACACTTCGACGTCACGAGCCCTTTCCTTCGTTGACGGTGCTTCCGCATAGGTCTGTCGTCCACCAAATGGCTGACACCAACTCTTCATCCCTCTGCTCCCAAACTCCACTCCACATTTTCACTTTCCATATAGGGTCCCCATCTCCTTACCCAAATTCTGTGCTTCCCTCATCGCTAGTGAAGAAGCACCGGAAGCGAAGGGGCTGCCTTTGCCTTCTTCTCTAAGAGCTGTGGATAAAAAGCCCATGTCGGTTTATGAGGGGGTTTGACCACACGCTCGGTGAACTTCAATGCCTGGTACCTCGACGTCATCACAAAGACAGAGCTCGCTGATTATGGTTTCGTACACAGCACCATGGTAATTTGACCGTATGGATAGGCTATCTAAGAAGTGATACAGGAATATTTGAATGCGAAGTTTAAGGAGACCGGTCATAGTAACATGTACTTCCCTCAGTTCATACCATACTCATTTATAAAAAAGGAAGCCAGCCATGTTGAAGGTTTTAGTCCAGGACTAGCAGTAGTGACCATTGGAAGAGGAAAGGAGCTTGAAGAAAAACTTGCGTGGGCTAATGTTACAAGATGGGAAATGAGGACTAAGGAATTTATAAGGACTCTTGAGTTCTTATGGCAAGAAGGGCATACTGCCCATGCTGCTGCAGACGAGGCTGAAAAAGAGGTACAAAACCGAGCTTAGAAACATTTGTTGGCGCTTCCTGTACCTATATAATTGAAGCCAGGATGGGTGATAGAAAAGCTTTGCAAGCAGGAACTAGCCATAACCTTGGCCATAATTTTTCTTGCGTGTTTGAAACTCAGTTCACAGATGAAAATGGGCAGAGGCAACATATTGGTTGTGTCCTTATACAAGAGAAACTTTTTGATGGTGTCATGCCTGAAATCCCTTCTTCCTTTTATTGTGAGTTATGTAGGCTTAATAGAGCAGATTCGTTTTGGTCAACAGTTGCTCATCTTCTTCACTTCATATTTGGTTGCCAAAACAGCAATTAATCCTTCCACTTCCTAGTCGATCGCTATAAGTGCGTAGGAAAATCAAGTTTGAATATGTGTTAAATGTATATGAATGTAAATGTGAGGAATGGTACATATATATGCTTGCGTCTCTTTTTGCAAGTTTCAAAACCCCGCTAATGCCCAATATGGCATAGTGGGTGTGAAGACGACGTGTGAAAGACACCACTGCTTCAATAGGCATACCGAGTAAGAAAATTGTTAGTTGTTCATATGAAATCGTCGAAATTTTGTCAGACATTATTTTATCCTAATCCTTATGTTTGGACACTAATATAGGTTTCAAGACCCCGCTAATGCCCAATAGGGCGTAGTGGGTGCGAAGAGACGGCTGTGGTGTCACAAAACACTACTCGCTACGCTTAATAGGGTGTACCGAGAAAGCCAAAATAGTTCATGTATTCTTAATGGGATGATCAGAATCTTTGCCAAATAAATTTTTACAATATATATATATATATATAGTCCTAAAGAAATGAATTGGAAATTAAATATAAATAAACTTGAAATGAATTTGAAAGAAATTTGAGTACAAATAAAATTAAAAATCATATTTCAAATAAAAAAATAGGGATCAAACTCAAGTGAAGCTAGCAAATTTGAAATAAACTTGAATTCCTTTGAAATACATGAACAAAACTCACAAGAGACTTAAGATGAATTTGAAGTTTAGTTACTAAATAAATATGAAAATTAGTCGGGAGTTAAGGATAAATTCATGTTGGATATGAACTCTTCTTATGTGAATAAAGTTTCTCTTTGAAAATTCAAAGTATTAAATTCATGAACAAGTAATCAATACGAACAATATTAATTGAGCATTTGAACGATCACATTTGATATGAAATGAAGTAAAGATTTCAATTGAATATTAAATGGCAAATAATAGGTGGTAAATCTAAACGTCCAATTCCAAATTGAGAATAAAGTGTGCAAAAAATTCGATGGGTTTCTTATAAGCACAAATTCAGTTAGACAACTCATGATCATTCATGATTGTAGCCTTTAAAAGAACCATTTGGGTCCTGCATTTAAAATTGAACTTGAAACATAATGAGATTTGTGATATATCTAAGTGTCTTTCTTTAAAACTGATAGGATCCAAATGAGCTTCATAAGAGATTCTTACTGAAACTAAATAACTTAATAGCAAGTATGGTCAAAACTCAATAGGAAATAATTGACTCATATTTGAAAAGAGCTTCAATTTGGATAAGCTTGCTTAAAAAGATATAATAGCTTGCTTGGGGAAAATAAAAATTGAATGTGATGACTAATAGAGAGTTAAATGTTTGTTAACAAGTCAAGCAAATATATAATATTTTGAGTGCAAATATAAATCTAATTCTGCTCCATAAATACCACCGGATTAGCAACACATCGTACAAGTAAATAGAAGGCGTTAATTAAGGCATTCTTAAATACACCCGCGTGCCCCGACATAATGTTGAATATTTAGATCAAGTGTCTAAGGATGTTGTGTGGGTTGCTTCACGGTTTTTAGAACCAGTGCAAGAAACAAAACCTAAAAAATCTATTCTAAGAATCTTAAACTTGGTAAAATATATGAGAGTTAATTTTTGTTATATATAGTCGGATCGATCTTACATTATGAAATATGAAGTTGACAAGATAAGTTCTCAAATATATTTGATTGATCATTAATCCAGATGATGATTGTCTTTGAATTATGATTTCAACTAGAGGGGATACTTTCATCAAAATGTGATTCTGATTTCAAATCAAATTAACTCAAATTAACTATCAATCTAAAAAATTGCTTAAATAAAATTCAATCATTAAAATCTTATAGCAAAACTCAATCTATCCACCTTCAGTAACTATTTGTCGAAAGTGAAAAATTAAGAAAACTCTAGCTCACAAAGGATCTAATGTCAAATCAAGTGTTATGCTATGTTTACTCTCAATCAATCTCATCCCAATAAGGATGTAGCCCGTGTCCTCTGACTGCGTGGCTTGGCCGGTAGGCTCCACAGATAATGTAGTTACAACCAGAGTCCTCTGATCGGGTGGTTTGGCTAGTAAGGCTCTATTATATTACGATCACGACCGTAGCCCGTGTGCTCCCCGATGACTCTGTCCTTTGAGTTGTGAATCATAGGGTATACTTGATAGGGCAAAAAGCTCTCTATCAGTTAAGGTAGACTTAAGCCTGTCTCCTTAGATAAATGTCACCCCAGGTCTACAAGGAATACTTGGACGATGTAGCCCATGTGTTTCTAATAAGGATCCTTCGGTCAGATTGGGTCGACTACCTCCTCTGTCTAAGTAGACTAGGGATCGCGACAACCCATGATGACGGAACCATGGGATCTAGATCATCATGTCATCATTCCTCCAACCATCTGCTTAAGCTAATGATGATGAATTTCATAAATCCTAAATCTAAATTTTAAAAATTCTACATCTTTCTACTATCGTTACATTTAGCGATGTCTAAACAAAATTCTCTCTCAAGATTGGGAGGGTAATTAACTATATGTGCTTGTGCCTATAGGAAACTTGGAACCAAATCTAAAGTCCTGCAAAATGAGGTGAAATCTCTGGTAATGTCTTATCTACTATTCCATCTTACGAAAATTACACTTTTCTCTCACACTCTCTTCATTCATTTGTCGAGGGGTGGCAAATAGCCCATAATGGTATACTTATTATCACAAAATACATATATCGATAAAGTGTTTAGTAGATTTGGCATGAAAAGATTATGCACCGTGAGATACACCCATTAAGTAAAAGTATATTCAATTTGCTTCACTATCCAAAAAATGAACTTGAAAAGAAAGAGATGAAAAAGATCCCTTATGCATCTGCGATAGGGAGTCTTATGTATGCTCAAGTTTGTACGTTTCCGGATATTGTGTACATTATTAGAATGCTTGGCATATATTTAAGTAACCCAAGAATGGATCATTGGAAAACAAATAAAATGGGGATCAAGAGAACAAAAGACTTTATGCTCACATATCAGATATCAAATCATTTGGAGATCATGGGGTACTCTGATTCTGATTTTGCTAGTTTCCTCGATAGTAGAAGATCCACTTCAAGTTATATTTTCTTATTAGCTAGAGGAGTTATATCTTGAAAAAGTATTAAACAATCAGTCATAACTTCTTCCATTATATAAGCAAAATTTATAGCTTATTCTGAGGAATTAAATCAAGGAATATGGCTGCATAATTTTATCATTGGGCTAAATATTTTTGATGGAATAGAGAGGCCATTAAAAATAAATTATGATAATAAAGCCGCTGAGTTGTATTCAAAAAATAACAAGAGTTCGTCAAAATTAAAGCATATTGACATAAATTTTTTTGTTGTAAATGAAAGAGTTCAGAGTTCTCAAGTATCTATTGAACATATTAGTATAAATTTTATGATTGCAAATCTACTTACAAAAGGTTTACCACCTAAAATATTTCATGAGCATGTGTATGTATTTTTTTTTGATGATACGCTAGATAGAGTTTTATGATGTGAATGATTGTAAATATATTTTTCTGATCGAAATAAAGTATTGTTATTATCTTATAGTTAAAAATTATGAAATAAAGTTGTGTAGTTTCAATTGCAATTTAGCATAAATAAATGAAACTATATTTATAACTCTTTTGAGTTATAATATAGACCAAAAATGTATAATAAATATGATCACATTACATGAAATTTTCATACTACACATCCATACTGATCTATATTGTTAATCATATTGATTTAGTAATCACCGGAAGTCGTTATAGAAAAATTATAATAAAGATCACTTTGATTCTACGTCAATATTATTAATTAATCGGATTATCAAAGATATTCTTCTTCAAGAAGATAGAAACATCGAAAGCACTTAAAGTTTTAGGATTATTTTAAAATAATACAAATGATAATTAGTTGAAAGACAAAAAATATAATTAGAAATAGTCCGTCAAACGGACGACTGGCTACCTTTTTTTTTTTTTTTTTTGGTGGTTTTACAAACCACGGCGGGGAGAGAGAGAGAGAGAGAGAGAGAGAGAGAGAGAGAGAGAGAGAGAGAGAGAGAGAGAGGAGATTTTATTTTTATTAATTTTTTTAAATAATATAATTATTTAAAGTATATAAATTTAAAAATATTTTTTATAAAATATTTAATAACTAAATATTTATATAGTTATTAATTTTTTTTATTTATATATATAATTAAATATATAATTTAAAAATATTTTTAATTATATATATAAATTTATAAATTTATTTAATTTTTTTATTAATTAATATAATTATTTAAAATATATAATTTTATTAATTTTTGTTAATATATAATATAAACATATTTAAAATATATAAATAAAGTAATTGACTAAAAAAATTTAAATTTTAAAATTAGTTTAGTTTTTTTTTTTGTAATATTTTTAAATTATATAATTTTATTTGACTTAGATTCATGATTTATATATTCTATTTAAATCAAATAAAAACACTGTTGATTTTTTTATATTATAACGAGTCTTAAACCATTAAATGTATCACAAGATGAGTGAAATATAAATTTATTATTTATTTTTTATTTTTTATTTTTTATTAATATGACAACAAATTTAAAAACTCAAGGTCCATCAAATCAAAATTCTTTTGATAGAAACTTTTCTTACATGATACATCTCAATTATTAAAACATAATTACTCATAATATTCTATTATATCAAAATTATTCGAACTAAAAATGCAAGACACTAATATAAAAAGCATATTTTTTAAAATTTAACTAAAATCAGATCACAATAGTTAAATGTGATAAATTTCATAATAGATAGATTTTTAAGATAAATCATAAAGCAAGCCCAGCGTATACCAAGGAAGCTTAACTTTCAACCAATAGAACAAGATAATTTGAATATAAATTATATTTAATATATACATAATAATTCTAGTCTAAATCGTAGGCACCGCTAGTATAAATTAGTTTCAAATATAAAAAAAGTTGATAATAATGTATATTTTTAGGGAAATTTTTTATAAATAACTCCTGAACGAGAATTCTTTTCTACCTCCCACATGGGCCAAATCTCTCCGTTCAACCATGAATAAATAGCGAGCATAACAAGCACAATCTCATGGCAACACCCAACAACTCAATTCCTCCCTCGCCGCTCCTCTTCCAGAAGCCGCTTTGCTCTGCTTTTTCTTACATATACTTGCATCTCATCCCCTTCTTCAAATTCTAATTCTGTATCGTCACGTTCCTTCCCATTTATGCACACATAAACACCTTCTCCTCTATTCGATAAACAAATTTAGCTGTTATATTGATCATCTCCGTCAATCATATGCACGAACTCCACTTTGTCTAGAAATTCTTTGTTGTTATAGCAGAATCACATGTGCTCAGGTGATAGTTTTGATGTAAAATATAGATTTAGAAAAGGATGGAAGGGAAGGGCATGGTAGTTTCTTGACTAGGGTGTTTGATATGGGGAAGAAAGTCAATAGAGGGGGATGGACAGTGATAGAATTATGGATGAGAGTTTCATGCTGAAATTATGTTTTTGATATTCCAAGTGCCCTTTTATTTTTCAACTTTTTATTTGATTTTTGTTCACATTGGCATTGTGACCAACTTGTGTATTTTCTAGCAATTGATATGTTGTGCATATCAATAATTCCTCATATGGTTTTTAAATTATGATGATTTTTGCTGGAAATTTCTAATAATTTTATTAGTACCAAGAATCTTCTAGTTTAATATTGGCAAAATTTTTAAAATAAGCACAATTAAAATTTTAATTAACGGATTAGGTATATTTTTAAAAAAATTTAAAAAAGACATGTACCGCTCATCTGGCGACCTAGCTCATAAATATATTTTAAAAAAGTGTGAACCGAGATCGAGATGCCGATCCCGATCTCGGCGCTTTCTCCTCCTGTGGCAAAGGACAAGCACCCCGGCTCTACTGCCGCCTTTACTGCTACATAACACTTGGGCCACCCTACTCCCATGGCCGGATCACGCCGTAAGCCGCCCCCGGAAAGTATAGAGGTACTCTACTATGTTGTATTGATGCTAATAATGATTTGTTCCCTTTCGTATTTGCAATTGTTCAAGCAGAATGCAATGAGTCATGGATTTGGTTTATCATGACATTGCGAGAGTTAGTACCATTTATATGCACGCGACCTGATTTATGTATTATATCTGACCATCATTCTATATTAGTGGATCTCGGAAATTTTACCCGGGCAAAACACCGCCACCGCTTATGCTATCTCGTGGGAAAACTTCAAGAAGGCATGCGATCGATGAGAATTCGATCGAGTTTGTGTAAAATGTATGTGACGCAATACAACCGACATATTCACACGCTACATGCATATAAAAATATTAAACCGTAGGTCGTTGAGTGGTCAAGTAGCAAGAGATGTGGCGAAGTGGGCATTGTGTCATGATGGCGGGTACCATTACGGCACAATGACTACTAACACATCGGAGTGCTTCAGCGGTGTGCTAAAGCGGGCACGTGCTTACCAATTCAGGCTTTAATAATAATAATTTTCTACTACCTTGTTTCCGTCTCCAACAAACGACTAGAGACAGCTTCTCACCTTATCCGTGAATGATTCGATAACGTGAAAGCTCAACTGCAACAAAATGAGCGTGAAGCACAAAGATGCTCAGATCCTACAAGAATAAACATAACTGAATTCCATGTTTTCACAATGTCCTCCATGTCATTCAAGGTTGAATTGCAAGACCAAGCTCATTGCACTCAGACGCAGTATCCCCAAGCACATTCTATGTCCACATGTCATTGTAATGGGGCAACGCGTCATGTAAATCATTCAATATGTTTCCGCATTACACTCTACAAATGTACCACAAAGACGCACGTCTTCATTTTCATGTCATTCCCGATGAATTAATCAACCAATGTATTTATCCGGTCATCATACAATTGAACTCACACCACCAAATGTTGGGCATCGGCGCTGACATATATGCAAATACAATGGATGAGAACGTCAGGCCCAACAACTGTGGACTATGCAAAAATTCTGAGCATAACATGACTACTTGTCCACAAAGGCGACACTAGTGTTGTTTCGTTAGACTGTTTGTTTCTTTTAGACTTATGTACCTGAAGTGTATTCTGGCTATTATTTTCTCTCAGACTTATGTACTTGAAATGTATTCTGGGTATTAGTGTTTCTTTACCAATATATGACATTTATGGATATAATCATGTATGTTGGAATGTTTTCCTATTTTCCGCATTTATGTGAGATTAGCTGTTATCGGCACCATGTCATCTATTATTCATGATGTGCTTAATTGTTAGTGTTATCGTAGATAAACTTCTGTAATGTATAATTAATTGCACTATGTCTCTCAGACTTAGTGTTAACTGAAAAGAAATCAGTAAAAAAATCAATCTGTAATGTATAATTAATTACACCAAGACTATAATTTTTTTTTCCAAATAATACGATGATTCATCCACTCAGGGGCGGATCTAGAAATTTTTTTCAGAGGGGGCACAATAAAATAATGAATAATTTACTTTTATATAAAATTAAAAATCAAAGCATCTCATATAACAAAATAAAGAAATCAAACCTTGCAATAACATAAATTTTTTTACATTACATACCATTTATAACTTCTCCTCCGAAGTCTTCATATTTTGAAAGCGTTCTGTACAATCAATTCCTTATCAACACTCTTAAATACATCTTTTCCAATATATGTAATAAGATAATCATTCATCCAAGAATCTCTCATTCTATTGTTGCAGTTTATTTTTACGATCTTCATTGCAAAATGCTCTTTCAACATTGTCAGCGATGACAATATCAAACCAAGCTTTATTAGCAAATATACAAGAGGATAAATATCATTTTTCTTTGTCTCCACTAACTTTTGTGCAAGTTCTCCAATTCCCTTCAACTTCAAAAATGAATCATGATTTCATGTCAATAATATAATTCTCAAGTTGACTATCTAAAATAATAATATCAAAGCGAAGTGGGATAAAACTTTGCCAAACATATCAATTTTTTTTTTATCAAAATAGAAAGAATCACATGGATTCAAGCATGCCACATATAAAAGTAATTCAAGATTGGCCTCATCAAATCTTGTTAAGTTGCATATCAATAACAATAAAATAACTCAACTTGATAATCGTAAATTTGTGATTCCTTGATATATCTTCTTGATCTTCCACGATAATAAATCTCACTCATATTTGGCACAAGTATATCATTTTTCTCACAAAATGCATGAACTTCTTCAAATAAAATGTTCCAACCATCATCCCTCATATTTTGTAGTCTTTGTTTTGACACCTTAACCAAAGTCATATCATTTATAATATCTTGATCTTTTTTTTGTAAAACTTGAGATAACTCATTTGTGATTCCTAATATGGATTTCATCATGATTGAAAACAAACTCAAAACATTGAATTGAATCAAGCGAGCATTTGCTTCACCTTTGTTCATGTTAAATCATCTTCTACAATTATATCAAGAACATCAGATCCAAATAAAATAAGTATATTTATCAATGCGATAATGTGATCCCCAACGATCTCCATCAAGAAGAGCTATTTCTTGATTTAAACCTCTCGCCATCTTGTAGTTCTCTTTATTTGCTCTCTTTCAAATACCTTTTTAAATATTATCAATTATTCAATGCTAATATATAAAAATGTAATCTTAAGTAAAAGCAAAAGATTAAAGCTTTCAATCCATGAAACTCACCATGCATGTTGCTACCTCTTGACGTATTGTGATATACTCAATCCATGTTGAGAAAAGTGCCTCATAGATAGTGTTGGAGCAGTTTCACCGACATGTATAATACCAAGGAACATGCAAACCTCTCTTATCAACATAACTAAATAGCCACTTGTTCTTTCATTGACATCGAGATTCATCTGCAACTCATTACCCAAATCATTGATAATAGTATTTGAAGTCTCAATAGCAGCTGCATGTGTAATATCCTTCTGAATTTCAGGAGCTTAACTTATTATTTCCTGGAGCATTTTCAAGGACAACCTTATTAATACTTTCATTATGCTCAGCCAAAAAGTGCAGAAGTTCAAGAAAATTTCCTTGATTTTCAAAATCCTCTGATTCATCATGACCAATAAAGCTAATCCTTGGCTTAAAAAAAGCATACACAATCAATCGTACATAATCGTTCTGTAATCCTTCGATTTTGATCGAATATCTTTCATAAGAAAATGCAATGTGTTGATCCCGATTCATTAAATCTTCACATTTTCTTCGAGCAATATTATGAGCATTATTAACTTGGCCAATATGAACTTCAAATCTTTCTTTTTTTTTTCCAATTTTTAAATCCCTTATTATCAAAACTATCACTACTTGCTTGTTCACCAATATCGTCTATAAAGATAATAAAATAAATAATATCGCATCTTTGCAATCAGTACTCTAACCAACCTTTATATTCATCAAACCATTTTGGATTAAACTCGCAATTTATTTCATTTGTATTTGAGGAAATTCATGATCACAGGTTGACATGGCTTTTTGAAGATATGCTCTTCTAACTCTATCACATTGGGATGATACTCAAATTTTTTTCTTAATCCGTGACCGCTACAATATCTTCTATGTTGAATTCTGCACTTGTTTAGATTTTGTATTACTACTTTCACCAATAATAAGATGTGAATAATCGACTCATTGTTCTATCTTTCTTTTAAAATATCGCTCTATATCTAATTAAAAGAACATATTAAAATGCTGATGTAAAATGCATAAAAATGAGAAGATATGTTTTTGAACATATTTCAAAAAATAAAATAAAGGCACACTGCCTTTTCTAAAAAATAATTTCTCAAAATAAAGGTACACACTGCATCTAAAAAATAAATCAGTATTTTTAATAAAGACACACCATCGCCTTTATTAAGAAATAATAAATCAATAAATTTTCAAAAAGGCACACTTTCTACTTTATTAAATAAAAAATATTCACATACCTTAATTGATTGAAGACCGTACAGAGAAATATTTCTGAATGTTCTGCTCTTCTAAAATCACAAAACATAAAACATATAAGTAACGATTAAATATACAAAAAAAATAAATATTAGTACCCATGCAAGGTGTGTGTGTAATTTGTCCTTAAGACTCAACTTCCCAAAAAAAATATCAGTTCGATCTCAGATTCTCTAATCACTTCGCCACACAAGTAACGGGATGTGAGAATACAAAATGATGTAATAGGGTTTTGAGTGCTTAACTATTACCCATGAACTAATTGCATACATTTTAATCTCCTTTAAAAATAACAATTATCCAATTAAAATCTTCTTGGCGAGAATGATGGCCTAAAGATGCGAACTCGCAAAATATATCAAATATTTCATTAAAATGGTTCATATTATCTAATATAAAAAGAGATGGTGTTTTATAAAAGACATGGAGAATCCGCATTCATAGTTTTGTTTACTTAAACCAATATTACCTTAATGGAATAATAAAGGATGACAACAAGTGGAAGCTAACCAAATATTTAAGAGTCGCCAAGCCTACTAATTTCTAACAAATTGTACTTTAGAGCTCTACTTTCTCCATCAATCAAAAAAAAAAAAAGTTAAGAAGATTAGTGTTCAGAAAGGAATAACTATCCGCCAAGAAATTCTTAACATCTCTTAAATTCAGTTCAACTGAAACTTTTTTATTGTAAGTGATTCAAAACTGAAACTTGTAAATGGCAATCCATGTTTTTCACACAACAATAATTCACAGGCGTATATGGTGATATTCAGATAAAGTCATCTATCAACAGGAAACTGACATCAGAATTTCCACATATTCCTTAGAATTCTAAGCATCAAATACGAAAACTTCTTTATGAATTATGCGTCGACTTATTCGCTTATATGAGGCCATATCAACTAAATTAATTCAGTTTTAAGACATATAATTTGAATTGGATGATGAAGGGCGACAACAAAGGGAAGAGCCAGAAGATCAAATGCAGAGAACAAAAAGTTGAAAAGGGGAAAAGTTGCAAATCTGAAAAGACTTAGGAAAGGAAGCATTTATCCACAAAGAAACCAAAGACCTCGAACACTATTTTGTTAAAATTTTATAGTATCAGAAAAATTACAGTAGTTCAAATGGTAAAAAAAAATTAGATCACATATAAAGCACAAATGGTAAGATACAAGTCAACTCGTCAAGAAAAAAAGATAAGAAAAAGAAAACTTTATCAAAGAATCAGAACAATTTTTACAAAAAAGTTCAAAAGGAGACAAAATGTAAAGCAAGAATAGAAAACCCTAAACAAATTAAACTTGCAGATGTGAAAGAACTAAAATCTTTACCCAAACCAAATTACTCTAAGATTTAAGAATAAGAGAGCACCAAGTCGAGCAAAGGATGGAAAAGATGTCCCTCAAGAATGGAGAAGGATGAAAGCAGATCCTTAATCAAAAAGTAAAATCCCAGAAGCTAAATAAAAAGGCCGCACTTTTCGAAGCTCTATAGTGAGTTATTAACAGACTGAACGATTCAGTTTTCTGCAAAAAATCTAACCATGGCCAGAGAAGCTCTTCTCATTATTTTAAATTATCTTTTTAGGCAATTCAAAGCTCCAGCATACGGAAGCAAGTGGAAGAGCTCAAGAGCTCGAGAAAAAAACCATGGCGGTAGTCGGAGCAAGTGGAAGAACTCGTCGTCAGCTAGTCTGGAGATGCAAACAACATGTTGATGAAGTACACAGCTAAAGATGTTGACTAAGCAGGAAGCGCAGTGCAGAATGAATGCTGATGGACTGAGGGAGGAAAAGACGTACAGACGAGGGTTTGAAAATGGGAATGACGAGGGTTTCTAATCGGCTAATGCCGCTAATCCAGTATCGTGTGGTGGGCGGTATGTGCCCCTAGTGCTACGTAAGCTCTACATCCACGGTCACAATATTCAAAAAAGGTCCCCGAATAGAAAAATGTATACAAGGACACAATTGATTTTTTTTTGTCAAAATGAAAGTTGTGGAGAATTTGACCGAAACGATAGCAAACTCATTGAATTCCAACAACGGACAACTCTGGCACAATCAAAATACCACGGTTTGTTAAAAAAAAATTTTTAAATATTTATGAGCCAGTCGCCCATTGAACGGGCGACTATGATCAGACATGCACAAGGCGTTTCATACGACCAGATATATACAAATACCCCATTAAGCGAGGCTTTTATTTTTAAATTTTTTTAAAATGTGCCTAATCTACTAATTAAAGTTTTAATCGTGCTTATTTTAAAAATTTTGCCTTTAATATTTTTGTGTAGTTTGTTACGTTCTTTTGATCATTTCAATTGGATCATATAAATAAAATGTTGTAAGTTCTAGGATATTTATGCTGTGGAAGAAGGAAAATATGTAATTATTTGAACTTATTTTTATGTCTGTCCTTTGTAAATTATAATTCATTTTCATGATTTTTTTTCTTTTTTATTTTGGATTACTAAAAGGTTTTTATACTAAAATTCTCTAGTCTTTTTTTTAATTCGTTTTATTTTCTATAAAATGGATTATATAAATAGAGTGCTTGTAATAAGAGGGAAATCAGTTGATGCTTCAAATCGGTTCTTATAGTTTCTTATCATAGTTGTAGTATTTTATTTTTATATTTTTTCGTTAAAAATTTTTGTTTCCTTTTTATTACATTCTCATATAGATGTTCTTGCTTTTTCATGGTTTTTGTTATTTTTTTAGATGAAAGTTGGGGCAATATTAACATTATGATGTGTCCTATGTTGTTAGCTCCTTAAGTTATAAACATTTCTATTGTTATTAAATCCATTTAAAGTAACAAATATGAAAACTTTAAAATGGTTGGCGAGATTTGGAAAAGGCAAGGTGATTTTATGGAAGTTATATTTCTCCTAATGTTTCGGGAATCTTTAATTATTAATCATTTATGCCGTTGTGAATTATTGCATTATTGATATGATAATTAATTATGTAATTTTTTCATCATTTTCTAAAACACATTAAGTCGAGCTGTTTGAAAATTCACTTCTTTCTCAGTGTCATCCGTTGATCCATCACGATGATGTGTGAGAGTGACAAATACTTACATTTGCATTATTCACTAGATATGTTGATCAATAATTTTGAAGGCTCTAGAGGTTGTGGAGAAGATGGAGAATGGGTCAAAATGAATGCTTCATGTGATCTTATAGATCTTTTGCCAGATGATCCATTTGAGATGAACCAGGGAAGTATATCTACAACAAGTGCAAAGAGGATTGGATATGATCATGTTAATTATGAGGAGGATTCTGATGATCCTTTTCTAGAGATTATGGAAGAGATGAACATTAATGACTCTCAAATCTCTGGATATTCTGGAAGAGTTAAAGATTATGTCAAAATTATTAGTTCATGTGATCCAATAGATCTCTTACCTATTGATCCATTTGGGATGAACATGATGTCCAAAATCTATATCAGCAAGAGAATATCTGGATGTGAAATGTGGATTTGATGTGGAACTCGTGATTCGAGTTAATATCAAAGCAAGCTAGTTTTGTCTACATCCAAAACTGTGATAAATTCTGCAGTTGACTTCAATAAGATGGGCATCTCAAGACCAGCTCTCGATGTCACTAATGAAGAAAATTTTCAGGAATTTGTGACAGTGAAAGAGGCTTCTTCTTCAAGCAATGACTTCTCAGAGTCAATTCTTATTGTGACTGGAGATGAATGTTTTGGACCTCATGTGGATATGAATGAGGTTTTAGTTTTAGTTTCATGTAGGGGCCTCTCTCGTTCTATTCTTGAAGACAATGTAGATAGACGATTTAGGATCCGAGATGAGGAAGAGATTATACATATAGGTAGGAGAGATGCCGACCATCTTGATGGAGATGTGAACTGCCTGCTTGAGGGATTACTCTTATCCCTTGGATATTTGGATGTTCAGGATCTTCTTTCAGGTGAAATGGTGTACAAATCATTACACTTTGTTGTTGAATTTCATTGCTATGGAGATACATCCTCATTGATTCTTCGTTGGCATGAAGATAACTTATGTTGATCTCTACCAATTGATACAGAGGGCTCAAGGGAACCTGCAATCTCTAGTTTTGGAGCATTGCCCAAACATCACATTATATGGTTTGAAAAAAATACTGGATAGCAAACCCCTACTAAAAAAGGTTGGCATGAAAGATTTTGATTCACACATTTGCTTATATATAAAAGCAATTATTCCTGTCAAAAATAGTTGTTATTTTTCTAACTTTTGAATGCACAGTTAATCGTGCATCGGTGTGTAAGGTGGGCTGCTGATGGACTCATCAACAACCTCAAGACATCTGAGCAATTAGAGATGCTAGGAGTCAACAACATAAAACTTATTTGTCCTTTCATTGGCTCCGTACGAGACATTGAAAAATTGAGGTCATTAGTTAGAGCAAATGAACTTCTCCTCATAAAAGCTCACAAACTGCACTTTTTTCATGGCGGTATGTCATTTTAATTCACCGATAATAATATTTAGAATTATATCAAAATCTTTCCTCATAAAAATTCTAGATTTGTACCTGATTCTCCCTATGAAAATTGCATGAGAAAATAGCCAAACCACTGCATGACGTGCTACCCTGCATCGAAAGTGTGCAAAAATCGATAAATGCATCTAAAAGTGCAAGTACATAGAAACATTTTTGCTGAACAATATTTGTATGGCCTGCACAAATCGCTCCTTCACAGATCCAGAAAGACTAGAGGAGAAAAAATTTGGCAACGACTATAAAAAATTATTCTTTGAGATATTGGAATAGTAAACTCATACTTACAATACATGATATAAATTGGTTATCTTTTCCGTTTTAAATGTTAATGGATGATTTTATTTATCACTTGAATTGTTGATTTATTTTTATTTTCTGAGTATCGGAACAATGATTTTTTTTTTAATTTATGAGGCTGTTTGGTTGGGTGAATTTTTGGTATAAAATAAAATAAATATAGGGGTTTTAACTTTTTTAGTATTTGACATGATGTAAAGTAAAATTTTTAAGGTAATATAATGTATTTAGAATACATTACAAGGACATTTTTAGTGTATTTAGAATTCACCCGATTGAGTGAAATCTGTACGATAATAAGTCTATGGTGCTGCCGCCATCCACCGCCCGCCACCGCAGCCGCTTGCCCACGTCATCGTCGGTCGCCGCTTGCACCAGTCACCACCGCGATCGATGCATTTGTCGGTTAATTCGCCACCACGTCATTTCACAATACTTTTATATTATATTTATTTTATTAAATAAAAAAATAAACTTATATATTTGTAGAATTTTCAATCAAATAATTCTAAATTAATTCAAATACAATATATTTTTTTTTGTACTGTATTTTTTTTATATTATATTTTTTTTTCAGGTAATCAAACAGCCCCTGAAACTTTATCATTTTGAGGCCGAAAATAATCTGACTCTTTCACGTTGAAACATTTTTTTATTGTTTGAAAAAAAAAAACTACTTTTGATTTTTATTTAACAGCGGGAATTCATTTAGAATTTTTTTTTACTGATAAATTTTAAAATATATTTGATGGCTTAAATTGATAAAATATATTAGGTAAAGTTAAACTTTTAAAAAAATTCTTAGAAATGTTATAATCTTTTTTATTGTATATTATGTATTTATTAAGTATAAGATATTCAACTGTTCACATTAGGAGAATTTGATGATTAAATTATTATTGTTCGTATGATATGTATTTGTTGAAATTATTATATTCTAATTCATAATTCACACTAGTTATTTTTTTCGTTTTAAATATTAATGGATGATTTTATTTATCACTTGAATTGTTGATTTATTCTTATTTTTTGAGTTTCGGAACAATGATTTTTTTTTTAATTTAAAGCTTTATCATTTTTAGGCTGAAAATAATCTAACTCTCACATGAAAAAAATGGTATATTAAAACTATTAAATTTATCATAATTATTTATCATCATGTAAAAAATAAAAAATTGATCAGTATTGATCTCTTAATTAGTAAATTTATTTTAAAATTAGAATAATTAATGACTAATCAATTAAATTTTATATTATCTTTTTATTAGAAGAAATTTGATAAATACTTGACCATAGAAAAAGTGTGTTTAAGATTGTTAATATGATTCAAAATTTATAACAGAGAAGGGCTTAGCGAAAACGTAGCTGTCCAAGATAGACAACCTTTTAACATCGACATTATTTTTCTGCAAGAACTTCGCCCATGATATCGACGCTGATGGTTAGTTTTTTTTTTGGGAAATTTACATACATACCACCCAATTCTTCTGCATTTACATATTTCACTCAAACGAATATTTCTGGCTAGACTTTCATCTTCAAAAAAAGTCATTTACGAAAAAAAAGTAGGTATTTTTGATGTAATAATAAAGATTTAAGTGTTATTTAAGTAAAATTAAAGTTTGGGTGTGAAATAATAAATTCAAGAATGTGATATGTATGTAAATCCCCCTTTTTTTTTTAATTTTTTAGACTTTTAACATAAAAAATTTCATGTCTCTTATTTGCTACTCTCATCTTATCTTATTTGAATATATGTAAAATTTCTATGCAATATTAAAATGATAAAAACTCTTTTTATTGCTATGAATATTTTAGTATACTAAAATAAATATAATCTAAGTCTTATTTAATTATCTATGTATTATACTCCCTCAAAATAAATATAAAAATAAAATAAAAAATTTTAAAAAGTAAATGAAATTCTATTCTAAATTGTCAAAATTATTAAATTTATTTTAAAATAAGAGTGATGCATTAACAATTAATTTAATATACTTTTGTATTTATATAATCTAAATTCACAATTTTTATATCCTTTTCATTAAGAAATTTAATTAGATTATCTGAATTATTTTTTTTATAAAAAGTGAATATAGTTAAAATATTAAAAAATGACAATAGGTGCCATATAAATTTATATTTTATATAATTAAACCAATAAAGAAATATAAAATAGAATATACATATTTTGTATAAAAATATTCTTTTTTTTGGAACATTTGAGCAAACTTATTCATAAACTCAAATACATAATACATATATAAAGACTTGAATCTAAGATTTCTTTATTAAAAATCAAAATTTTTAACTACTAAGCTAAGATATCTTATTTATAAAATATTCCTTCTTTTATCCTCTTTTGTTGTATGAATCTAATTATGATAGAATATTTTTCCTTCGGACCAATTCCGCCACTCAACTATTGGCTCCGAGCCTCCGACTGTTTTCACTTACTTTCCGTAATTCGGTGGTGTAAAGTGTCACATATCAAAATTCATGAAATACGATAAAAGCCATACAATTGCTTTGAGATTCATAAAAATACAATGCAGAGAGTGATGAGCATCAAGCCAATTAGGGCTGCAAATGAATCGAGCATTCGACAAGCTACTCGTGGCTTGAGTGAATAAATCTGTTCTGGTTAATTCCGGCTCAGATTAGGCTTAATTCCCTGGTTTGGGCTTCACCAGCTTGACTTGAGTCTGTTTACTGAGTTAAACCCCACTTGATCTAACCCGGCTGAGTCTAGAAAGGCTAATGAGTTTAGCGGGTGCCTTCTGGTCCGTAGGATCTCGCGTCTTTTGCTCGGCCATTGGATGGGATCACTTGGATCGAGTGCTTCTTGGCGATCCTTCGCCCGTTGGATTGCCTTGTCGTCGGCTGGATCTGATCTTGGATCAATCGGTTAATGCCGTGAAGTAGTGGATTCTGATGTTGTATGTGCGACTTGATGGAAATGGATCCGTGGATTGAAACGATTCTTGGTGTTGGATGAGCTTTGAGAATTAACCTAACCTTACCTTGGCTTGTTCTTTTACATTTGTTGTTTAGTTCGGCGTTCGAGCCGACTTACTCAGAAAGCGGGGAAGAGAGAAGAGGAAGTTGCGATTCCAGGACGGACATTCAGTGAGGATCAACCATGGAAATGCTTGGGAAGAAGAAGAGAGAAGACCACGAGGAAGAGTTCTTGAGATAATTTTTCATCCTTTGTTTTTATCCCTATTTATAGTTTTCTTCTCTTCTTTATCTTGTCTATATATCCTGTAACGATTTACATACAATCCGTTAGTAATTTTGCTTTGTCGTTCGATTTGGATTACGTATGCAGTGGAGCGTTACATGGAGCTAGTTGGTTCTATTTGCCGTTATTTTGTTAAGGCCTTGCATTTTATTGGCCGGTTTAGAGTTCTTGATTCTTGTTAGGCTCTCTGTTGCTCATCTTGTATATAGGACAGGCTGTTCCTTTGGGAAATGTTGTTGTAAGAGCTATTATTTATTTTGTATAATTGTAATCTTCACTGGATTTTTCTGTCTGCTTGTACAATGGTTTACTGTTCTACTGCCGTAGCTGTAGTTTCTGTTCCTTATTGTTGTATGTTCCAAATTGGCAATTAGATGACTTGGGTTCATATCATTACTCCCCTCCTCACACTGACCTTGTCCTCAAGGTCAACTTCTGGGGATGTTTTCTGTATTTCTTTATTTGTCATCCAAGGAACATCTGTGGCTAAACATTTCCTTCCCATTTTAAGGTTTCTGTAATTGTTGATCTCACTTGATAGGATTTCTCACTAGTTGTAGTGTAAAAGCTTCGTATGTATTGTAGTCTTGGATTGAAGCTCTCTTCTATGTTATCGACCATTTGTTTCATGTTGGTTTTGAGCTTCGATTTATATGGGTTACGTCCCACCTCTCACGAAAATAAAGTTCCTTTGTATGTGGATTATGTGACCTTTTCTGTTTGTCCCTCTTATTTGGTCAATGATTGTTGTGCTTGACTTGTCGTGGACTATCCTATTTGGTTATACTCTATGGTACTCTATGATTGGGCTATATCGACTTATATTTCTAGGCTAATTCAATTGAGTATTAAGAACTATTTAGACTATTCTATACTTAGACAATTATCTGTCCTGTCTTAACCTGGATTGAATGGCTGATATTTGAAGCTTGGTGCTAAGGCATTTTCTTGTATCCACTGAATTTCTAGTAGAATATCATGTTGTAGTTGATAGTCTTGGTCTTCATTGACCATCATGAAGGCACATAAGTTGGCTTGACATATATGCTCTTTGTGATATTTTTCCTCACAGTTAAAATACAATCCTTTATTTCTTCTTTCTTCCATTTGGGTAGGTGTTAGCCTCTGAATTGTTATTGGCTATTTATTTGGATTGTTGCTTTGTTGATGGGTGTTTGTGGGAGGAGGCAGTATAGGCTGTTGCTGTAATTGAGGTTGTTTTAGTGTTGGAGGTTAGTTTGGCATTGTTACATCATCATTAGCGCCTCCATCAATTTAGCTGGAAGGCTTCAGTAGTGAGTAGGCAATGCTCTTACCTCCCTTTTATATCTTGCCTTAAACCGATTCAAACTCTGTAATAATTCGTGGAATACGATGTCATTGCCAATTCCTCAAAGTCATTATAAAATTCTTTGGACTTTATTTTTTCGTTGTAATTTAGCAAGTTCACCCCTTAAATCTGTCAAAGATGGGCCAAATCTCGCATAACTTGTTCTTTAAATTAGTCCATGAGTTTATTTGTTTATTAAGATGCATATATTGATACCTAAGTGGTCCATCCATGTGCAATTAAGAACTTCGTTCTTGATAAATTGTGATATTGAAAGTCTTGGTGCACTTTGGTACCGACCTTTAGGGTTGTCTCCATTAAATCGGGCATATATCTATTTTAAGAGGCATTGACATGGGTGTGTGTATATGTGGTATGTTTGGAGAATAGGATTCATAAAGGGATGCATCACATACACGGCTTTGAGGTTGTTTTTCTGCTTTTCTATTGTTGTCAATCTCTTTGATATTTCATTCAATGCCATAGTGATTGAGGTCATTTCTTTTATTCATTGTTGTTCAATCGGTAACACATTCATCTAGGGATGTGTACCTTGTGCTTTCTACGATTGAGGATGTAGATAATCAACCAATGATATGGTTTAATTTCTATAAATTGATATAATACAGTGAGGCTTGAGTGAATAAATCTGTTCTGGTTAATTCCGGCTCAGATTAGGCTTAATTCCCTGGTTTGGGCTTCACCAGCTTGACTTGAGTCTTTCTTGAGTTAAACCCCACTTGATCTAACGGTCTGAAAGGCTAATGAGTTTAGCGGGTGCCTTCTAGGATCTCGCTCTTGCTCGGCCGTTGGATGGGATCACTTGGAGTGCCGATCCTTGCCGTTGGATTGCCTTGTCTTGATCCCCCGATCGATCTTGGATCATCGGTTGAAATGCCGTGAAATTAGTGGATTGAATGTTGTATTGTGTGCGGCTTGATCGGGAAATGGATCGATCCGTGGATTGAAAATCGGTATTCGTTGGATGAGCTTTGAGAATTAACCTAACCTTACTTTGGCTTGTACTTTTTTGATTGTTTAGTTGGCGTTGAGCCGTCGACTTGCTCGAGAAAGCGAGGGAAGAGAGAGGAAACCGAAGTTCGGCGATTCCGGAGGACGGACCTTCCAGTGAGGATCAACCATGGAAATGCTTCGGGGAAGAAGAAGAGAGGAGAAGACACAGAGGAAGAGTTCTTGAGATAATTTTTCATCCTTTGTTTGGTTTTCTCATCCCTATTTATAGTTTTCTTCTGCTCTTTTTCTATCTTGGTCTGCTATATCCTTGTATGATTTTGTACAATCCATTAAATGTTTGCTTTGTGGATTCGGATTTGATTACGTATCTGTAGCGTATACAGTGGAGCTTGTAGTTGGTTCTATTTACCGTTATTTCTGTTATGGCCTTGTATTTTATTGGCCGGTTTCTGGAGTTCTTGATTCTTGTTAGGCTCTCTGTTGCTCATCTTGTATATAGGACAGGCTGTTCCTTTGGAAAATGTTGTTGTAAGAATTATTTCTTTTGTATAATTGTTCACTTGGATTTTTACGCTTATGAATGGTTTCTTGTTCTGCCGTGGTAGTTTATGTTCCTTATTGTTGTATGTTCCAAATTGGCAATTAGATGACTTGGGTTCATATCAGATGAGCATCAAGCCAATTAGGGCTGCAAATGAATCGAGCATTCGACAAGCTACTCGTGGCTCGGCTCAATTAGAGCTTGTTTATGTTTGTTTGATTAACTAATCAAATGAGCCTGAACACTTTTTTAAATACTCGATTGCTAAATGAACAAGCTTGAACAACGTGTCGTTCAGTTCATTTATATTCATGAACATTATCATTTAAAGCTCGTGAATAAGCTCGCTAAAAAACTCGATTATGGCTCGATTAAAGCTTGTTTGTGAACAACATTGTTCAAATTATTCTTTTTTTAGGCTTAATAAGATTTATTTGATACAACTCATTTATATTTCTCAACAAGTTGCTCGTGAACAAGTTCGATTAAGGCTTGATTAAAGCTTGTTTATTGTATTAAATGAACTGCTCGTTAATAAGCTCAATAATCCAATTTGAACTAAGCTCGTGGGCAAACTCAAATTGAGCTCGAGCTCGATAATGATAAACAAGCTCAAGCTTGAACACTATTTTTAAAAGCTCGAATAGAGCTCAAACTCGATAATATTAAATAAGCTTAAGCTTGAACACATACATGCCCAGCTCGGCTCTATTCGTTTGCAGTCCTAAAGCCAATTATTCTTTGGCTTTTTACTTCAAGGGTCTAGGTTGCATAAGATTTTGCCATCATTAATAATATAGGGAATTCCACGTAGAAATTCTATTGCATTATTTTTTAATAAATTGTTTTGTACTTCTAAGATTAAACCCATAATGTTGATTAAAACCTTATTATGAAATAAGAATAAATAATAAATAGTAATGATTAGTTGAGATATTCTTGAAAATATGTAAATCATGATACGAAGATATTTTTTTATTTTAATTTTTATATAGCATAATATAACCTTTGGTAAAAATGGACCAAAATAAATTACCTAAGGATCATTTGATTCTTTGTTAATTAAAATATATTTAAAAATAATAATTAAAATTTTTACTTGTAAATTAAAATTTTAGTAGTTTTTATGCTAGTTGAAGAAATTATTAAATCTAAAGTTAATATTATTATTTAATTCATCCCACTAAATTAGAAATTTAATTTTTTGCAAGCTTCAAATTTAGCATCAGTAAATCTAATGAGTCATTGATTAAGAAAATTAATTTATAAAATTAGTTTAGTATACTTTTTTGTAATATTTTTAAATTATATAATAAAATTTGATTTAGATTCATGATTTATATAATTTATTTAAATCAAATAAAAAAATTGTTGCTTTTTTTTAATTAAAACGAGTCTTATACCATTAAATGTATTATAAGATCAGTAAAATATAAATTTGTAATTTATTTTACATTTTATTAATGTGAAAATAAATTTAAAAACTTAAGGTCCATCAAATCAAAAATCTTTTGATTTAACCTTTTTTCTTACATCTCACTTTATTAAAACATAATTACTCATAATATTCTATTATATCAAAATTATTCCAACTAAACATGCAAGATACTAATATAAAAAGCAAATTAAAAAAAAAATTTAACTTGATATCTAAAATCAGATCACAATAGTTATATGTGATAAATTTCATAATTGATAGATTTTAAGATAATCACAAAGCAAGCCCGTATATGAAGGAAGCGTAACTTCGCAACCAATAGGATGAGTCTGACATAGCTCGAATATAAATTATATTTAATATATACTAATAATAATTCTAGTCTAAATCGTAGGCACTGCTAGTATAAATTAGTTTTAAATATAAAAAAGGTTTATAATAATGTATATTTAAAGACAAAATTTCTATAAATAACTCCTCAACCAGAATTCCTTCCTACCTCCCACGTGGGCCAAATCTCTCCGCCCAACCATGAATAAATAGCGAGCAAAATAAGCACAATCTCATGGCAATTCCCAACAACTCGCTCAACAACTTTCTCCTCGCCGTTCCTCCTTCAGCAGCCGCTTTGATCTGTTTGTTCTTACAACAAATACTCACATCTCATCCCCTTCTTCAAATTCGAATTCTGCATGCCACGTTCCTTCCCATTTATGCGCACAAGGACGTCTTCTTCTCTATTCAATAAGCAGATTTGGCTGTTGTATCTCCGTCTGGAAATTCTCTGTTGTTACGACAGGTTCTCGTGCGCTCAGGTGATATTTTCGATGTAAAATATAGATTTAGAAAAGGATGGAGAGGAAAGGCATGGTGGTTTGTTGATTAGGGTGTTTGATGTGGGGAAAAAAATCACTAGACGGGGATAGTCTACCATAGGATTATGGAGGATGGTTTCATGCTGAAATTGTGCTTTTGATATTCCAAGTGCCCTTTTATTTTCAACTTTTATTTGATTTTTGTTCACATTGGCATTGTGACCAACTTGTGTATTTTCTAGCATTTGATGTGTTGTGGGTATCAATAATTTGTCATATGGTTTTTAAATTATGATGAATTTTCCTGGAAATTTCTAATAAATTTATTTGTACTAAGAATGTTCTAGTTTGGTTTTTTTGAGTAATTTGTAACGTTCGTTTGATCTTTTCAACCGGATTATATAAATAAAATGTCGTAAATTCTAGGATGTTTATACTGTCGAAGAAGAAAAATATGTAACATTAATATTTTTTGTTCCTTCCGAATTAGATTGTTATTTTTTTAATTGGTTTTCATATTTTTGTCTCTTGATATTCCCAATGCTTTTTGTAACCTAATTTTATGTAGATTATAATTCAGTTTCATGAATTTTCTTCTTTTAAATCTTGGATTACTAAAAGGTTTTTATACCAAATATCTTCCTTTCTTTTTTTTTTTTTATAATTCATTTTGCTTCCTTTTAAGTGGATTATATAAATAGAGTGTCGTAAGTTCTCGACTAGATTTGGAAAAGGCAAGGTAATTTTATGGAAGTTATATTTCTACTAATGTTTTAGGAATCTTTAAGTATTAATCATTTATGCCGTTGTGAATTATTACAATATTGCTATGATAATTAATTATGCAATTTTTTTCATCTTTTTCAGAATGCATTATTTTTTTTAAAGATTTTCCATTCTGAAACACATCAAACCGAGCTGTTTGAAATTTCACTTCTTTATGAGTGCCATCGTTGATCCATCACGATGATGTGTGAGAGTGGTAAATACTTACATTTGCATAATTGGCTAGATATGCTGATTAATAATTTCAAAAGCTTTGGAGGTTGTGGAGGAGATGGAGAATGGGTCAAAATGAATGCTTCATCGATCTTATAGATCTTTTGCCCGATGATCCGTTTGGGATGAACCAAGGAAGTATATCAATGCGAGGGATTGGATATGATCCTATTAATTATGAGACCGATTTTGATGATCTTTTTGTAGAGATTATGGAAGAGATGAAGCTTAATGATTCAAAAATATCTAGAGATTGTGGAAGAGTTGAAGATTGTGTCAAAATGATTAGCTCGTGTGATCCAATAGATCTCTTGCCTACTGATCCATTTGGGACAAACATGATGTCCAAAATCGATATCTACAAGAGGATATCTGGAATTGAAAGGTGGATGTGGAACTCGTGATTCATGTTATTATCAAGACAAGCTAGTTTGTCTTTGTCCGAAACTCTAGTAAATTCTGTAGTTGACTTCAATAAGGTGGGCATCTTAAGACCAACTCTAGATGTCATTGATGAAAAAAATTTCCAGGAATTTGGGACAGTGGAAGAGGCTTCTTCTTCAAGCAACGACTTCTCAGAGTGAGTCAGTTCTTATTATGATTGGAGATGAATGTTTTGGAGCTCATGAGGATATGAATGAGGTTTTAGTTTTAGTTTCATGTAGGGGCCTCTCTAGTTCTGTTCTTGATGCCACTATATATAAACGATTTAGGATCCGCGAAGATGAGGAAGAGATTATACATATAGGTAAGAGAGATGCGTGCCATCCTGATGGAGATGTGAACTGCCTGCATGAGGGATTACTCTTATCACTTGGATATTTGGATGTTCGGGATCTTCGTTCAGTTGAAAGGGTGTAAAATCATTACGCTATGCTATTCAGAATGATTCATCACTATGGAGATACATCCACATTGATTCTTCGTTGGGCATGAAGATAACTGATGTTGATTTCTACCAATTGATACAGGGGGCTCACGGGAACTTGCGATGTCTAATTTTAGAGCAGTGCTCAAACATCATATTGGATGGTTTGAAGAGAGTACTGGACAACAACCCCGTGCTAAAAAAGGTTGGTGTAATAGATTTTGATTCATGGCTTTGCTTATGCATTATGTGTGTTCGTAATTAGAAAAAGTAGTAATTTTAAACATTTTTTGTGCAGTTAAAGCGTGCCTCGATGTGTATGGTAGGCTGTTGATGGACTCTTCAACAATCTCAAGACTTCCGAGCAATCAGAGATGCCAGAAATCAACAGCCTAAAACTTGTTAGTCCTTTCATTGGCTCCGTACAAGATATTGAAGAACTGAGGTCATTAGTTGGAGCAAATGAGCTTCTTCTCAAAAAAACTCACAAGCTGCACTTCTTTCATGATGGTATAACATCTTCATTCACTGATAACAATATTTACAATTATATCAAAATCTTTCATCATAAAAATTCTAGGCCTATATTTGATTTTTCATATGAAAATTGCTGGAGAAAAGGCCAGACCAGTGCATGGCATGCTACCCTTGCATCGAAAGGTGTGCAGAATGCGGTAGATGCATTGAAAACTGCAAGTACATAGAAACATTTTTGTTAGACAATATTTGTATGGCTTGCGCAAATTGCTCATCCACAGATCCGAAAAGACCAGAGGAGAAAAAATTTGACAATGACTACAAAAAATTTTCTTTGAGACATTTGAATAGTAAACTCATACTTACAATACATATACAAGATATCTTAGGAATCTTATACTTTCAACCTCATGAAGACTATAAATTTTGATTTCTACAATCAGATTGCTTGCCATCTAATTTGTGGTATGTTTATTGTCATTTAATTTTGATTTTATGTTTGTTCTCTGTTGATCCAATTGAGATTTGAAAGAACTTTTTTTTATTGCATGTTATGTGTTCGTTGAGTGTATTGTATTCGACTGTCTACATTGGCAGATTTTGGTGATTGAAGTATTATTGCTCGTATGATATTTATTTATTAAAATTATTATATTCTAATCCATTGGTTATCTTTTTCGTTTTAAATATTAATGGATGGATTTATTTATCACTTGAATTATTGATTTATTCTTATTTTCTGAGTTTCGGAACAATGATTTTCTTTTTTAATTTAAGGGGTTGTTTGGTTGGCTGAATTTTGGGTATAAAATAAAATAAATGGAAGGGTTTTTACTTTTTTGGTGTTTGACATGATGCAAAGTAAAATTTCCAAGGTAATGTATTTAGAATACATTATAAAGGTCATTTTTGGTGTATTTAAAATTCGATCGATTTGGTGAATTAATCTGGGTTAAAAGTCTATGGCGGTAATAAAAGTGCAATGGCGCCGTCCATCGCCCGACCTCCGCCACTTGCGCCACTTCCCACTTAATGCCACTCGTCGCTCGCCGACCATGCAACCACTTCATTTCGGCTCACCACTCGTTGTCGCCGCCCACCGCCTGTCGCCGCCGCCGGTCATCATCTATCGTCGCCGTCGTGCGCCAGTGGTCGCGGTTGCCGCCACCACACGCCGCTAGTCCCACCTGATCCTTCGCCGTAGGTCACGCCAGTCGGCGCTCCACAAGAATACTTTATATTACATTTATTTTACTGAACAAAAAAATAAACTAATGTATTTGTAGAGTTTTTAACCAAACAACTCTAAAGTAATTTAAATACATTGCATTCATTTTAAGATATATTTCTTTAACACTGTATTCTTTTTTCAGGGAACCAAAGAGCCCCTAAAGTTTTACTATTTTTAGGTTGAAAACAATTTGACTCTCTCACATTGAAACATTTTTTTGATTGTTTGAAAAGAAAACTATTTTGGATTTTTATTTAACAGCAAGAATTGGAATTGTTGCGTGCTAGAGAATTTTATTCCGGTAGATGCGAGATCTTCGTCATAGCCCAAAAATTATCCAACACACAAGCGGGATATGAACACGGGGTTATCGTGGAAAACCCGTTAAGGGAAAAACCGGGCTTGCCCGTCTGTAGAACTTTTATGTGTTCAAAGATCTGGTCCTTGCTTCTCGTTAGTTGAGAAGAAGGTGTTTCTGAGAACAATATTCCGAGTGTAGAAAATACAATATCGGTCAACTCAGAGAGAAGTTTCCCAAAAGCGGCGAGCGGATCTTCTGGGAGCAACCTCTTGATCTTTAGGAGAAAGGAGCGGCAACTAGTCTTTTCTAGTCCTCGGCGATCTCCAAAGCGACTCACGATCTTGGCTCTTCTTGGCGGTGCGGTGGTGATAGATGCGTCGGCGTCGAGTCGTGGTTTCGAGCTCTGGTCTTCAAATCGATTCGGTCTAGGTGAGAATGAAGCTATTTATAGATTTTGGGAGTGGGGCCTTGTAAATTGGTGAAAACTCCAACCACTCCCATGGACGGCAGGTCGATCCACCGATCGACGTGTATTTTGATGATGGGTGCCTTAATGATGTCAGAATTGGGTGATCTTGGATTCGTTGGATTCGTCTTGGCGAACTTCGATCGATAAATGTCGATTTTGGTGACCATTTGGCGGATCGGGATCCATTTCATGCTTTCAGATAAACGATCGGTCGATTCGGATCGATGTTATGTTAGTCTCATCGAGCGGTCAGTTGTAAAAACTTGCTGAAATCGGTGATCGAAGCATTTACGAAAATCTTGAGATTGCGTCTTGATCGGTAATTTTCGAGGGCGTATCGAGGAATATAACTTCATTCATTTAGAATTTTTAAGTTTGGCATAAATAAAAAATAAAAATAAATAATAATAAATAAAATAATAATAATAATAATAATAATAATAATAATAATAATAATAATAATAAACGTTTAATAATACGTAACACATATAGTTAGTTCTTTTTACTAATAAATTTTAAAATATATTCGATCGCTTAAATTGATAAAATATGTTTGGTAAAATTAAACTTTTGAAAAAAATTCTTATATATGTTATAATTTTTTTTTTTTTTTTTGGTTGAGATTTTGAGTGAATTTGATCACAATTCAATATTATTTTATTCACATATTAAATAAAATTAAAAATTATATAAAAATAATAAAACTCTATTAGAAAAATAAAATTTATAATATTGATGATAATTGATGACAATAATGAAAATGAAGATCACTTGAATCAGTTAAAGAGGTTCTAGTGGGATATACAAAAACTTCGAGATGCTTTAATGAAAAAAATTTGTATATTAGAACTATTGAATTTATTATAATTATTTATCATCATATAAAAAATAAAAATTGATAAGTATTTCTGTCATAATTAGTAAATTTATTTTAACAATAGTATAATTAATGAGTAATCCATCAAAATTTAGATTATGTTTTTATTAAAAGAAATTCGATAAATTTAAAACTATCTTAATGAAAAATTCGATCAAACTATTTCTGATAACCGGACTAAGAAGGATCAATGTTGTTTTCCTTTCTCAACCCTTTCACGATTATATTTCTTTGCATAATTGATGCAAGAGAAAGCTGGATTTTTCTCATAATCATGGATGAAAACTAATTTTTTTAAATTATGCTTATGGAGAAATAGACAAATAGCCGTTTATTTCGAGTGCTTAGAGAAATTTTTTTTTTGGGCTTGTTTGATAATAATAATAATAATAATAATAATAATATAATCCGAACACAAAATGAAATGAAAAACAATTCCATAGATACTATATAAATTCGTGATAAAAAAAAAGTATTATAAAAGAGAACCTTCTTCAAATAGAAGCCCAACGAGGCTAATGAGCAGCGGGTTGTATCATGAGGAGATGGACTTCTTGTGATGCATTTTGAATTTTTTTAAATCGGATGAATTTTAAATTAAAAACTATATAAAAGAGGGATCTTAATTCATTTAAAAAATCAATTTATATTTATTTATTTTTCAATTAATTTTCTAAAATGTTAAAACTCTTGTTTTATGTAATGTAAAGGAATATAGCAATCGCAGGGTTTAATTTCTTTTATATTTCTAATACTTTTAATTAAATAAATTTTTAAGTTAATTTAATCACAAATTGAAGTTTACATTTTGTTCATATTATATATATATATATATATATATATATATATATATATATAGAGAGAGAGAGAGAGAGAGAGAGAGAGAGAGAGAGAGAGAGAGAGAGAGAGAGTTTACCCTAACATTTAAAGGATAGAAGAGACAAGATAAAACTTACAAACTCAAAAGGAAAATTAAAGATGAAAGAAATGTTTATAAGATCATAGAGGTCTCAAAAAAGATAATTTATAATGATTTTATCACAATAAAGTTAAACTCATACAAAATTTGAAGAATAATCATGAATATATCAAACTAATAAGATCTTAACAAAAGCAAAGAGATAGATCATCAAATTGGTAAATAAATTTTACTGTATTGCATCTAATTGAAGATTTCATCATTGCCTAAAAAAGAAACATTGAGTCATGTTTCAAAAATAGATCATCTATGCACCAAAGCAATTATGGAGGTTGCAGGTAAGTAACTACCATCCGATACATATAAGATATGCTACACCAAGTCAGCAGAATGATCAAATGAAAGTAATAGCAATTCAAAATAATCACATCTCAAAGCTTCCCGCCAAAAATCTAGCATCAAGTTCTTAAATTTGACCCAAACCATAAATTTAATCTTTAAAATGATGGTAGAAGAGTTGCTAGAATGCCTATTAAAATTTTCACTACTCTTTTCTCTCCAAATGAAATAACTAATGCAACAAATTGATATAAAGTTAAAATATTTGATGATAGAAGAAGTGTGTTTAAGGTTGCTAACATGATTCAAAATTTATAGAAAAGAAGAGTTAAGCAAAAATGTACCTGTCCAAGATAGTCAACCTTTTCAAACCACATTAGAAAATCCACATTCAAAATATAAATTTTAAATAAAATCTCAGGATGCACCATAAAATATGCAATGAGTATCAATAACTAGACCTCCAAATAATAGAGAGCTAGAAATTTTGAGGCGTCCGTTTAAGGCTAACAAAAAGTATAAAAATTATCTAATAGAATATCTTTATGCTAAGTAGATTTATGTAATCATATCATAGTCAAAGAAGAATAAAAAATCTCAATAATAGACTAAAATGAGGGGTTTGCCACACCATTCCACAAAAGATAGCTCATAGGATAAAACACCTTGATGTATTTAATAATATTCCAAAAGTGAAGATGAGATGAAATAAAAGTAAGTTCAAACTAGAGCTATCAGCAATAGATAAACGAGTTAGACTTAAAATTAAAGGTAGCAAAAAGGGTGAGATCCAAGATGTCCCAAATTCCTTTATCAATAAGCCATGGATCCCAAACTAGCATTTTTTTTTACTATCATCACCAATAAAGATAGTGAACTTATCTTTAAATCATAGGAATCATTGATATTGTAGCACTCAACAAGATTGCCACATATTATAGCTAATAACACCGACATTATTTGTCACCAAAAACTTTGACCCATGATATCGACATCAATGACAACTCTAACATTGCCCATAAAGTTAACACTCAATGCTTGATATAGGCATTAAGGTCAACATCCGAGGTTACCAATAAGGTCAACATCCACAATCAATATTAATGGTGATGCCTGTCAATGCCACTAAAGTCATCATCTATTCTGAATACCAATGTTAACACTCATTGATGGTATCAAGGTTATTGACCATAGTCACTAATAATATTGTTGCTTATTATTCACACCAAGATTAATACGTATTAATACGACATACATCATCACCCATCGTTAATACTAACTTAGATGGTTGCTCTTATTATTAACTTTAACAATCTCTAATATGGTTAATACTTATTATCACCACTGTCATAGATAATTGCCATTGACCCTAAAATAAATGCATGATGTTTCTACTGAGATCACAATTTAGAGAAAGAGCATCTTTTATAATCAATGAGTTAAGCTATTAAGATCTTTTCAATTGGGCCAAATTATTAGCCTTCTTTTTTGAGCTTTTAACATAAAAGATTCTATATCTCTAATAAGCTACTCTCATCTTGTCTTATTTGAATATATGTAAGACTATTATGCAATATAAAAATGATATAACCTCTTTTTATTGCTATGAATATTTTAGTACACTAAAATAAATATAATATAAGTGTTATTTAATTATTTGTTTATTATACTCCCTCAAAAAAAAAAAAAATCTTAAAAAGTAAATGAAATTCTATTCTAAAGTGTCAAAATTATTAATTTTTTTAAAATAAGAGCGATGCATTAACAATTAATTTAATATAAGAGCAATGAATTAACAATTAATTTAATATAATTTTTATTTAGATAGCCTAAATTCACCATTTTTATATCCTTTTTATTAAGAAATTTAATTAGATTATATGAATTAATTTTTTTTATAAAATATCAATATAGTTAAATTATTAAAAAATTGACAATAGGTGTCATATAAGTTTATATCTATATAATTAAATGAATAAAGAAATATAAAATAGAATCTACATATATTTTTGTTAAAAATATTCCTTCTTTCATCCTCATAAGTTGGTATGAATCTAATAGTGATCGAATATTTTTCCTTCGTACAAATTCTGCCACTCAACTATTAGCTCGAAGCCTCCGACTGTTTTCACTCACTTTTCGTAATGTGGTGGTGCAAACTGCAAAGTATCACATCAAAATTTATGAAATAAGATAAAAGCTATACAATTGCTTTGAGATTGATAAAAAGACCACGAGAGTGATGAGCACCAAGCCAATTATTCTTTGGCCTTTTTGCAAACATCAAATTTAGTGTCATTAAATCTAATGAGTCATTGATTAAGAAAATTAAATTTTAAAATTACTTCAGTATATTTTTTTTTGTAATATTTTAACAAGCATAGCAAGCAGAATCTCATGATAATGCCAAACAACTCGCTCAACAACTTCCCCATCGTCATTCCTTCTGCAGCAGCTGTTCTGCTATGCTTGTTCTTACAGATACTTGCATTTCATCCCCTTCTTCAAATTCAAATTCTGCATGCCACGTTCCTTCCCATTTATGCACACACAGACGCCTTCTCCTCTATTCGATAAGCATATTTGGCTGTTATATCAGTCATCTCCAGCAATCGTATGCACGAATCCCTCTCTATCTGGAAATTCTTTATTGTTACGACATTATCTCATGTGCTCATATGATATTTTTGAGGGATTATTTTTAAAATAGACTTAGTCTTAATTGAAATTAGCAGTTTAGGCACGAAATTTTTTTTTTAGCAAAATAGGCTGGTCGTCCATGACGGATCGACGATGGCGTCCGCGTCGCCTCGGTCGTCCGCTTTTGACGACGTCTCAAGCGGTGGCGCCGACGTGGGCGCCCGTCAGCGCCGTCGTCGTTTGACTGACGACTCATCACCTTTATGGCAAAACTCGTGAGCTCCGATCTACTTTCCTTTCCTTTCTATTCCTGCTCATTTTGCTCCGTTCGTCCATCGCTCGTTTGGTGATTTCGACAAACCGAAAGGAGAGCTTCGTCGCCGTAGAGGTCAGTATTTGAAACACAAAAAGCCGTGATTTTATTTGTCTTTTCCTCAACCGGCTATTTCTCTCCTCGCGGTTCAATGAGCACATGCCGGAGAGCTTAATCATCCGTCGAATCTTGGGAAGGGATATTTCTTCGTTAGTCGATTAAGGTAATTTTTTCAGTAACAGTGATAGATCTTGCTTTGTGATAGATCTAGCAAAATCCTGAGTTACATTTTTGTATTTTTCCATGCATGGAGCACTTATCTTTTTGATCATTTTGAAGTGTTATATATATTTAAAAGAATAATAATAATAGTTGTGTAAATGAGTTGTGCTGTAAAAATTTGTGAATTCAAATTTGACCGTATTGAAATTATTAGAAAATTTATTCATGTTTAGCTTCATTATAGTTCATAATGAACTTTGATTTGTTTAGCGAATTGGATCGACTTTCATATAATGGAGTTTTCATATGAGATGATATTTAACCAAGTTAAGTTACTTTCACTTTGGGATTAAAATATTATATATATATATATATATATATATATATATATATATATATATATATATATATATATATATATATATAAAGCTAAAACAACCACAAAAATAATTCAAATTAATTTTAAGAATGCCAAAAAATAAAAAGTTAACATTTGAATTAAAGAGTAAATTAATTGAATATTATATTAAATATAAATAAAATCTTTATTTGAAATTCAATCAAGAGACCTAATCAATTCTAAACTTCATGAAATTATTTCTTTGGATCAGGAAGGAGGATATTTCATGAAATTTTGATTTTTAGAATTAATTATTATTTGGTATATTTTAATTAATTATTTTCTAAGAAAAAATTAAATTAATGTCAAAATAATTCTAATAATGACTAAATATTTCATCTAAGGATAGTTAGGAAAACATTTTAGATATTTTTTAAAAATTTATTTTTTATATTATTTAGTATTTTTTTAATTAAAAATAATAATAATTATTTTTATTTTAAAATATATACCAATGTAATTAATATTTTATGAAAATTTTCCCAAGGGTTACTATTGCCTGTAGAAGTATCTATTAAATTTATGAGTTATTTGGATATAATTTAAATTTTATATATTTTATTTTTATAATAAAGATGATTTAATTATGGTAATTAAAGTATTAATTTTAATTTTAATTTTATATTTAATTATATTTAATATCCAAGAGTTGAACCAGCACGACTCCATGTTCTCTCCCGGACTCACTGCGAGGTCCATCCTAGTATAAGCTACGTGGTGTGAGCATCGACTGGTAAGATTTTGTAAGTCAAAGGTGTGTGTATTAGTTTTCTTATATTTTACGTTTGTGAAATATAATTTCATGTCGGTTCATTACGGATATGTCATCATGCGTCTTATGTTCAAGAGTGGCGGGTGAGCGTCTGATTCATGGCCTTACGGACAATTGGATTGGATTGTGTGTCCCAGTCGATGCACATTCGCATAGATCACCACCTTCTCACATTAGGTGGAACTGGTCTTCTCAACCAATTCATTCCATTTGCCCATTGGCGAGATGATCACTGCGCGGATGTTCTATGATCCCTATTGAGATAGGCGGCCTTTATTATTGGATCGAATGTTGTTGGAGGGGGCAGACGGTGGGCATCGTGTGTGATGAGTTGATAGGAGCACATCGAGCCGCACCTTGTCTATCCACGATCCGACATCACATCGAAGTTCGAGAATGGGGCAAGCGCGTACCGACTGTTTACCACTACGGTGGTTCTTGCGGCGTTCTTACTTTTGATCTTGATTTAGCATGCATGTCGAGCTTACATTCTTTTGCGATTGGATGCTTCCTTATGCGACACGTGTTGAGATTCACCTGATGCAGAGGATCTTGACTTGGAGTTTCATTAGGAGCGGGTGCTTGCTTTATCTGAGGAGCTCCATGAGGTAACGGTCGGCGCATGAATATGGTTTACAGTTCTGATTATTGGTATGGGTGTGGGCATGTTCATGTCGGTAGACCGAAGCGTTATTCCATGCATGGAATAGATAAGTGTGAGTTGTCATTGGAATGAAGGGTTTGTCCAGAGGTGGCATGATATTAGAGTTGCTCAAGCAGCTAGATGACTATGAGTCGGTATATTTTTTTGTAAGTGCATTTTTTGGGACAACTTTTGTATGTAAATAGCGACCACGATATTCATCTCAAACTACACGGTGATCCAGAGCCATCTGAGTTGAATCCGTCGTGATATATTACATGGGGATGACATATGGTTGGCTAGAGTACGATTAGTTGGAAACAAGTTGAGTGGCACTCGATCGTGTGCTTTCGAGCGGTTCCACCTTTCGAGGTTGCCGGTGAGTCTTCTTTAGCAGTGGATGGTCGAGGACATGGGGGGTCGTTTACCGAGACATATATTGGGGGAGACCGGGAGTTAGTTGTGGTGATAGACTACACAGGTCGGGTGCGACCATTAATCGATACATGAGATGGTATCGGTCTTGAATATATATCTTTGGAACCGTGACTCATTGAGCTAAGCATTTTCTGATAATCATTTTTTCTAATTACATTCATAATCTGTCATGCGAGCACATGTGAATCTAGGATATATTCGCTATTTTGAGGAGGCGGATGACACGAGATCAATCAATCAAGCAGTATGAGGGGTTGTCGGGGACTTGCATACATAAACATGTATATTCGATGGGACAACAAAGTACCTGCGGTGTCGGTCGGATGGGCTGCGATGGATATTGGTCCATCATCTACCGGTGGTCGGACCATCTACATATACATTTACGACCACGATTATTGCCGGGGATCATGTGGTCATGCACCCTTGGCAACCGGTTCCTCCTGGGCCTCCCTCATTCCATATGACATGGTATGGGCTCATATTCTCGCAACAACCATCCGAGTAAGGCTGAGAGGACCGGAATGGAACATCGGACCGAGGCGACACCACGCCCATTATACGACGATAGTGATGCGATACCGCATCGTAGGCACATCGGAGATAGTCAGATGTACTATTATATTCTGTCCATACGGGATTACATTTTGTTGTATGTGTACTTTGTGGTTATTATATGAAACAAGTAAACCTTTTATTTTTGTTATTTTCTTTCTAGAAATAATTTATTCATTTTTTCTTATATGTATTTCGGTTATCATGTGGAAGGCAATTTAGTGTTAATCTCACGTGCATGTGATGCTATTGTCGTTCTTAGCTTTAGAGTACCTTGCTTGAACCTTCTATTATTTCTAACTTGCATCATAGAAGGACTTTATTAGGTTGCCTTTCATGTAGGTTATTTTGTATTCATGTTTTTTATGGCATGAGCTATTTCTCATTGAGCGGCATTCCTATTTAAACGCGCAAATTTATGTATGTTAAAACATCATTGTTCAGCCTAAATATGGCATCCTGGATACTTTATGTAGTTTGAATTGAGCAGTTCTCTTATGTTTATTGAAAGCATATAGATCATCTTCTTTCTCATAATATCATGAATCAATAAAGCATAAGCGTATGCCAGTGATATTTATTTCTAGTAGGAGGAATGTCTTGAATGAGCATGCGTTAAGCCACTAAAGTGTCCTTCATGGGAAAATTTTCATACTATTCTATTTTGATTTTTTAAAAAAAATTTAAAGTCGTCCGTCAAGCAGACGGTTGACGACTATGGCGATGGCGTCCGCCGTCATTGTTAGATGATTCAGCTGTCGTCCATCAACAAGCCACATTGTCCGTCGTCAGGACGTGACCTATTTTCATAAAATTTTTTTTATGCCTAAATTGCTAATTACACTTAATAATATGCCTATTTTAAAAATAATCCCTATTTTTGATGCAAAATATAGATTTAGAAAAGGATGGAGGGGAAGGGCATGGTGGTTTCTTGATTCTGGTGTTTGATGTGGGGAAGAAAGTCACTAGACGGAGATGGACTGTGACAGAATTATGAAGGAGAGTTTCATGCAAAATTGTGCTTTTGATATTCTAAGTTCCCTTTTATTTTCAACTTTTTATTTGATTTTTGTGCACATTGGCATTGTGACCAACTTGTGTATTTTCTAGTATTTGATGTGTTGTGCGTATCAATAATTCCTCATATGGTTTTTAAACTATGACAAATTTTGTTGGGAATTTCTAATAATTTTATTTGTATCAAGAATCTTCTAGTTTGGTGTTTTTGGGTGATTTGTAATGTTCGTTTGATCCTTTCAACCGGATTATATAAATAAAATATCGTAAGTTCTAGGATGTTTATGCTGTCAAAGAAGAAAAATATGTAATTATTTGAACTTATTTTTTTATGTGTCCTCATGATTGCATTATATTCTTAATTTTTTTTACATTAATATTTTTTGTTCCTTCCGTATTAGATTGTTATTTTTTTAATTGGTTTTCATATTTTTGTCCCTTGATATTCCCAATGCCTTTTATAACCAAATTTTATTTCATTTTTCCCCAACCTTTATTACCAATGCAAGATTAATTTGTAGCATTTAATGTATCGTGATTATTGACCCCTTAATAATGGTTCGTAAATTATAATTCAGTTTCATAAATTTTCTTCTTTTAAATTTTGAATTACTAAAAGGTTTTTATACTAAACATCTTCCAGCCTTTTTTTTAATTCGTTTTGCTTCATGTTAAGCGGATTATATAAATAGTGTTGTAAATTCTCAACTAGTTCAGGTGCTTGCAACAAGAGGGAAATCAGCTGATGCTTTAAATCGGTTCTTTTGATTTCTTAATATGATTGTAGTATTTTATTTTTATATTTTTTGGTTAATAATTTTTGTTCTTTTTTATTATATTCTCATGTTGATGTTCTTGCTTTTTCATGATTGGTGTTATTTTTTAGATGAAAGTTGGAGCAATGTTAAAATAATGATGTGTTCTATATTGTTAGCTCTTTAAGTTATAAAAGTGTCTGCTGTTTTTAAAACTATTCAAAGTAACAAATATGAATACTTTAAAATGGCAGATGAGATTTGGAAAAGGCAAGGTGATTTTATGGATGTTATTTTTTCTATTAATATTCTGGGAATCTTTAGGTATTAATTATTTATACAGTTGTGAATTGTTGCATTATTGCTATGATAATTAATCTTGCAATTTTTTTCATCTTTTTTAGAATGCATTATTTTTTTTAAAGATTTTGCATTTTGAAACACAAGAAATCGAGCTGTTTGAAATTTCACTTCTTTCTGAGTGCCATCGGTTCATTCATCATGATGATGTGTGAAAATGACAAATACTTACACTTACATAATATCAATCAAAACTCTGGAGGTTGTGGAGAAGATAGAGAAAGGGTCAAAATGAATGCTTCATGTGATCTTATAGATATTTTGCCTGATGATCCGTTTGCCAGATTTTGATTCGTGCATTTACTTATGCATTATGTGTGTTCTTAAATTAAATATTTATATATATATATATATATATATATATATATATATATATATATATATATATATATATATATATATATATATATATATATATATATATATATATATGTATATATATCAATTATGTTAGAAAAGGTTGTAATTTTCATCATTTTTGACAGCACAGTTAAACGTGTCTCGATGTGTAAGGTAGACTCCTGATGGACTCATCAACAATCTCAAGATTTCCGAGCAATCAAAGATGCGAGGAGTCAACAGCCTAAAACTTGTTAGTTTTTTCATTGGCTCCATACAAGATATTGAAGAACTGTGGTCAGTAGTTAGAGCAAATGAGCTTCTCCTCATAAAAGCTCACAAACTGCACTTCTCTCTTGACGGTTTGTCATCTTCATTCACTGATAATAATATTTACAATTATATCAAAATTTTTTCTTATAAAAATTCTAGATTTGTATCTGATTCTCCCTATAAAAATTGCGGGAGAAAAGGGCTAGATCACTGCACGGCGTGCTACCCCTGCATCGAAAGGTGTGCAGAATGCGGCAGATGCATTAAAACTGTAGAAAAATTTTGTTGGATCTGTATCGGAAAAATTTGACGACTACAAAAGCGAGAAATCACTCTACAATTTTAAATGGAGATTTAAAATATTATTAATAATTTCTCTTTTTTTTTACCTTTGAATTAAAACTCATTTTAACAATACTATATTATAATTTTTTTTAATTGAGTATTTTAGAATTTGGTTTAGAATTTTTAGTTTAATTGAGCAGGCGATTTGTGTTGTAATTTTTGTGTGATCACGTCATTAAAGCTTTAAGATATGCGGCATTACTCAAATGATTGTGAGTATTTCCCATGATATAAGGATTCAAGTTGGATGGTTGAAGTGAAGGGGAATCAAGCCTATTGTGTTAAAATTTCATAATGGCCATTTCTTTATTTGGGTGGATGCTTCTTAGAAGTCAGGTAAAATGTAAAATAATATATTCTAGAAAATATTTGTTTGGAGCTATTTTTTAATTCATAATCCTATGGTTGATTACAATTTGATATTTAATTGGTATCATTTGTTAAAATGAGTAGATTAATTTCGTTAATCTTATTTTAAAAAACTAAAATTTGGATGATATTATAAGGATTCATATGGGTGGTCAAAATCATGGATTTAAAATATATTGTTTGAAATAATAATGGCATTGATTAGTGTCAGGTTAATTAAATGTAAATATTTGTTATAGCATTTATTATTTATGATGATAATTGTGATGATATTAAAAGCTTGTCAGATGAGTGATGTATGTGATCAAAGATATAAGTTGCATGATCACATCAATATTGGTGTGATAATATAAAATGAATTTCATCGCTTTTGATGAGCACATTGATGAAATGATTATAATATATTGCTTATTATCCTATTACATTGTTAATTTTTATGGTGATGTGATGTTCTTGATGTATATCAAATTTGAGATGCATAATGTTATTTATCAATGATCCTATGTGTGTTGATCTTTATGATGATATGTCTATATACATGTCTTATTGACTTTGATGATGGTGATGATGATTCATGCTTTGAAATATGGTTGGCAATGTATATCAATCATAAACATTCATTCTATATTATGAATGTGAAATATTTAATAATAATGGTATCAAAGTGTGTATTAGAGGTGATAATGATATTTAGATGGTATCGATAAAATAATATTACAGGATGATGTTGAAATATGTGATCTTGTTTAAGAATGTGTTTTTTCAAGTAAAGAATTGATTTATTTATTATTGGATGGTGTATATTGTAATGTTGATCTGAACAATCACCTGAAGGAAAGAACTTATTTTATATATGTATCACGATATTATACAATAATGATTGTGATGATTGTAGTACACAGACTCTGGAGTGCGGAGAATCTCGAGTTGGGGATGACCATTAGATGTCAATGCGTTGATGATGGTCATGATAATGCGATTATATTATATTATACATAATCATGTATCAAATTGATCACGAAACTAGGGAGATTATTGGTAGAATGTAATCAAGATTAATATATAAAAGTATCTTACATGAAATTGAAGTACAATAAAATAATTTTTTGGTAGTTGGGAGAAGTTTTATAGAACTCTCAGCCTTTTCATGGAAGCAGTTTCTTCTACTTTACTTGGTACATTATACAAAATACAGTCTAGCAGCAGTGCACAGCAATTCCAGAGATTTTTTTAGGCATTTGGTCCTTCTATTTTAGGCTGGGGCAGTTGTCATCCTATCCTCAGCTTAGATGAGTCATCTTTGTTAGGCAAGTACCTTGGTACATTACTGACTGTAGTTGGAATAGATGGAATCAACGATTTGTTTCCTCTTGCCTTTGTTGTTATTGAGTCTGAGTCAAATGATTCTTGGATGTAGTTCTTAATGTGTTTACATGAGATGTTACCTGTGGTGTCAGCTAGATGCGATTTGGGTATAATATCTGATAAACATGTTGGCTTGTTGCGTGGGTACAGAGACATTTTTTCTTGGGTCGCTCATAAGCATTGCTTGCGACATCTATGTGAGAATTTTAAAAATGTTATACGTAGATTAGGAATTGGTGATGTGCAGTTTTTTTGTCAAAAAATATGTATGGCTGGAAACACTCATGATATGCATGAGTTTAATCGCTATATTACATATATACAAAATGTGAAAGAAGAAGCCCACAAATAGCTAGTGGAGCGAGACCCAGTTAGATGGTCACTAGTGCATGATGGTGGAATATGTTATGGTACTATGACGATAAAATGTATCTAGATGTTTCGATAGTGTTCTTAAACGTGCATGTGGTTTGCCAATTCATGCGCTAATCACTGCTATTTATTACAATTTAGTTGCACTATTTATGAAAAGCTTTGTCATGCCCTAATCACGCATTTATATGTACTATAATCCTTATTAGAATTTTTAGGTAGGTTATAGTACTCTTTTTTAGCTTACTTTACACTATAGTTTTTCATTTAAAATGTTTAATTGCCTGACACTGACTATTACATATGTTTCTTTCAACAAGTACGATGGTCGAGGTGCACCACCCCCTAGTTAGATGTTGGCATCGGGGCCATGGTAGGGAGGACACCATCATCAGGCGACCTCCTCAAAGGTCCACCTAGCATAGCATCCTATGTGATCGACCGGTACCCGATACTATAAGTGTAATTTTAATTTCAGCTTCTATGTTACACCTGCACAGGAGTACTGGTTTGACTAATGTTGAATCCCTTTTTTTTTATTGCAGAACATTATTCTAGAGGCTGCTTCCCACTTTCTTATCCTGAAGGACTGGCCCGTCACTTGTAGGAGATTCATCTCTGCCCTACATGCAGTAGGCCTTCAGTGTGCTAGTCAGCTACATTTCATTCGCTTGAATCATCATCTACTTACTGCTCTAGTTGAGAGATGATCTCTACAGACCAATACCTTCCACCTGATAGTAGGTGAGATGATAGTGACTCTTCAGGATGTGTCAATGATTCTAGGTTTATGCATTGATGGGCCGCTTGCTATTGGCCCAATTATGGTTGGTGAGGGGAAGATGTGGTTTAGCTGACCAGATTGCTGCGATGATTTGTTGAGTCGATATCCCTTCCAGATGTGGTGTATCATGGCCCGATTAGCCCACACATCACATAGAAATTCAGGATGGGTCAGGCATAGACGCAGATGTGCATGCCGCTGAGGTGACTTAGGTGATCTTTCTACAAAGTGTCTTATGCCCATTTGAGCATCGAGGAGTTTAGTAGGCACCTACGTGCCTATATTTTATTTCTTATTGGGTGTTTCCTATTACCAGATATGTCAGGATCTGAGGTCCATCTACAGTATCTTCCATTACTTGAGGACTTAGATACATTGATTTTCTTGTTTATAGGGAGGAGTTTTAGCACATGTAGAGAGTTGTATGAGCTACTAGGATGGGCTAATATATGGCCTACACATTCTGTAAATATGGTCTTGAGAGCATCTTCATATGGGGAGGCCAACCTTGCATGTGTCATATCTGAGTGATCTCGATGGGCTTCGCATTTGATTGAGGTATATTTTAATTTCTGCAATTTTTATTTTTTGCTTATATGTTTATTTCGAATGTGTTCTGTGAATAGGTAGAAAGAGCGATATATTCGTCAGATGCTAATGACGAACGTAGCATTATATAGAAATGAGGTGGATGATTTGCTGCATACACATGTATGACTTTTAGAGTAGTTATTCAGTTTATTTTCTATAATATGTATACCAATTTATTATAATTTTTAATATGTGCATGTGATTTGAGAGCCATTGAGCGGATCACACTGATATCATGATGCTCAAGTTCGATATTTGGTTGGCACAAGTCCCGCTCATCAGTTGGAAGAGGGTAGAGTGACACTTACTTGATCAAGTGTTGAGATAGTTTGGACTCATACCCAGGGTTGATGTGGAACTTGTAGACCATACTTTCAAAAGGGTCGATGATCGAGGTAAACCAGATGTAGACTGGGTTGATTACCATCAGGTGTATATTGCCGCTTAGGAGAGGCAGATGTATTACATAATTGAAGGCTTGGATGAAGATGAGGACAGATTGATGACTTTCAATCAGTATATATGCTAGTTCAAATCTTGAGCTTCTCTACATTGGTGGCCAGATCCTCCACTACTTACTATCCCGAGAACTGTAGGCATATATGTAAGTATTAACATAAATATTCTGTTAAATTTAATATGTTATATAGCTACTTGAGGCTAATTTCAAACGCTATTTTTTCATGCAGTCAGAGTATATCTTAGCCTCTCAGGACATCTTTCAGCCGTACTTCGGCCGTACATATGAGCATGAGTTACATGGAGCTATAGATAGGTACGAGATATTATGTAGAGACTTGAGATTATGGGTATATATTAGTGACTCACATTATAGATCGGAGTATGCAGAGGATGTCTCACAACATGACTAGGGTGATGGACCATCTACATATGCTGATCCAGGTCCTTCTATGTACCAGCCTACACAAAGTCGCCTTTCTTCCCATCACGACCTTAGACTTAGATCACGCATTGGAGGGCCATCTAGCGTGATCGCCCACCATGATCGATATACACTTGAGAGTGATGCAATTCCACGTAGAAGTGGAGACGTTAGCTGTTTCGGATAGTGTGGTCTGTGTGTTTGTAGTAAATGTATTCATTTATGTTTTATTTTTCTTTTTGTATTATGCTATAGTAGATGTTTCAATTCTCTATATATATCTTGAAACTTTATTGTATTGCACTGTTTTGATAATTCTCTATGTGTTTGGACACAAGTGCTAGTATACATATCATGATGACTTGAATATGCTTAAATATTAACCATCTCATCTCTTTTCTACAACTCTCCAAAACTTCTCATGGAACTTTATCACATGCTTTTCTAAATCAACAAATATCATATTTAGATTCTCTTTCCTCCCTCTATTCCATCAAACCTCTTAATAAATATTACATACATAGTAAGAACATACATAACATAAATCAAAAAAGATAATGGATTAATACTAATCCTTGATGTAATCCAACTAAAATAGGAATATATATTGTTAATCCTTTATGTGTTTGGACACAAGTAATAGCTCTAGTATACATATCCTTAATGACTTGAATATGCCAAATATTAACTCTTCTCTTTGCTACAACTCTTCAAAAACTTCTCTTGGAACTTTATTATATGCTTTCTCTAAATAAACAAATGTCATATATAAATACCTTATACTTCTCTCTAAACCTATTCACAGTCAATAAAAAAAAATTTCAGTCACCCATTTAACGGCTAGCCAGAGCTGTCGCTCATTAATTGACTAGTCTACGAGCGTTCTGGAGCTAGTCTCCAGAGCGGACTAGCTCCCCAAATCGTCAAGTGTTTTGCCCGTCGGTTTTGTAGTAAATAGCCCCCAAATGTGCTACTATATATATATATATAAATTTTTTTAAGATACTTAAATTATTAATTATGTTTTACACCATACTTATTTTAAAAAATTGTCCTACAAGATATCTTAGAAAGCTTATCCTTTCAACTTGTTGAAGACTATAAATTTTGATTTCTATAATCAGATTGCTTGTCATCTGATTTGTGATATGTTATGTCATTTAATTTATTATTTTATGTTTGTTCTCTGTTGATCCGATAGTCATTTGAAAGAACTTTTTTATTGTATATTATGTGTTTGTTAAGTGTAAGATATTCGGCTGTCCACATTATCAGAATTTGATGATTAAAATATTATTGTTCGTATGAAATATATTTGTTGAAATTATTGTATTGTAATTCATGATTCACATTGGTTATCTTTTCCATTTTAAAAGTTAATGGATGGTTTTATTTATCACTTAGATGTTGATTTATTCTTATTTTTTGAATTTCAGAACAATGATATTTTTTAATTTAAAACTCATTTAGAATAATTAATGACTAATCAATTAAAATTTATATTATCTTTTTATTAAAATAAATTCAATAAACTTAAAACTATCTTAATGAGAAATTCGATCAAAATATTTCTGATAAGCGGACTAAGAAGCATCAATGTTGTTTTGCTTTCTCAACCCTTTCACAATTTATATTTCGTTGCATAATTGATGCAAGAGAAAGCTGGATTTTTCTCATAATCATGCATGAAAACTAATTTTTTTAAATTATGCTTATGGTGAACTAGACAAATAATAGACAAATAGCCTTTATTTGGAGTGCTTAGAGAAAAAAAGAAAATTATGTTGGGCTTGTTTAATAATAATAATAATAATAATAATAATAATAATAATAATAATAATAATAATAATAATAATAATAATAATAATAATAATAATAATAATAATAATAACAACAACAATAACAATAATAAATGTAATCAGAACACAAATTGAAATGAAAAACAATTCCATATATTCATGGTTAAAAAAAAAAGAATTATAAGAGAACGGTCTTCATTTTTTTATAATTATTTCTTTTTATTTTTTAAATTTATCAAATCGTGAAAAAATAGTTAAGGGGCAGATTGGTTGTGCTTATTTAAAATTGATATAGATTATAAATATAATATATTTAGAACACTAAAAAAATTTAATTTTAAGTAAATTATGAATGTAACTTTTTTGTATTTGATTGCTAGTAAACAAGATTCCAGATTTTAATAGAATTTATTTAGGGCACGTGATCATAAGTGATCGTTATAATATAATCGATGGATTACATGAGATTGTGCGTTCTGTTAGTTGGGGGCTTAGCTCCTAATGTGAAGACTTAGGTTTGAGATGTATGAATTTAATTGCTCTTAAAGTTTACATTTTGTTCATATTATAAATATATATATATATACATATATATATATATATATATATATATAGAGAGAGAGAGAGAGAGAGAGAGAGAGAGAGAGAGAGAGAGAGAGAGAGCTTACCTAAATTTTATTGAATAAAATATTTAAAGGATAGAAGAGACAAGATAAAACTTACAAACTCAAAAGGAAATTTTAAGTTAAAAGAAATATTTATAAGAACATAGTGGGATCAAAAAAGATAACTCATAATAATTTTATCACAATAAATTAAACCCATACAAAACCTGTAGAATAATCTAGAGATGGTTGCCAAGAAAAAATTGAAGAGCAAGCCATAAAACCTCATGGATATACCAAAATAATGAGATCTTAACAAAAGCACAGAGATAGATCATCAAATTGGTAAATAAATTCTATTGTATTGCACCTAAATGAAGATTTCATCACTGCCTAAAAAAGAAACATTGAGCCATGATCCTAAAATAGATCATCAAGGCACCAAAGCAATTGTGGAGGTTGCATGTGAGTAATTATCATCTGATACATATAAGATATGCTACACCAAGCTTGCAGAATGATCAAATGAAAGCAATAGCAATTCAAAATAATCACATCTCAAAACTTCCCACAAAAAAATTTAGCATCAAATTCTTAAATTTGACCCAAACCACAAATTTTATCTTTCAAATGGTGGTAGAAGAGCTGCTATAATGTCTATTAAAATTTTCACTACTCTTTTCTCTCCAAATGGAATAACTAATGTAACAAATTGATAAAAAGTAAAAATATTTGACGATAGAAGAAGTATGTTTAAGGTTGTTAACATGATTCAAAATTTTTAGAAAAGAAGGGTTAAGAAAAAACATAGCTGTCCAAGATAGGCAGCCTTTTAAAACCACATTAGAAAATTTGCATTCAAAATATTAATTATAAATAGAATCTCAGGATGCGCCACAAAATATGTAATAAGTATCAATAAATAGACCTCCAGATAATAGAGAGTTAGAAATTTTAAGGCATCCCTTTAAGGCTAACCAAGAGTATAAAAATTATCTAATAGAATATCTTTATGCTAAGTAGATTTATGTAATCATATCATAGTCAAAGAAAAACAAAAAATCTCAATAATAGACTGAAATGAGGGATTTTTCACACCATTCCACAAAATAAAGCTCATAGGATAAAACACCTTGATATTTTTAATAATATTCCAAAAGTGAAGATGAGATGAAATAAAAAGTAAGGTCCAACTAGAGCTATCTAGAGCAATAGATAAACATGAGTTAAACTTAAAATTAAAGGTAGCAAAAGGGGTGAGATCCGAGATGTCCCAAATTCCTCTATCATTAAGCCATGGATCCCAAACTAGCAATTTTTTTACTATCATCACCAATAAACATAGTGAGCTTATCTTTAAGATTACTAACTATTTTGCTAAAGAAATAGATACTTTGTAAGGAATCATTTAGAGAGAATGTTGTCATTGTTAACACACATATTTGATATTGAGCTTAACACTTGCCTATGTCAACAAGATTGCCACCTATTTTAGCTAATAACATCGACATTATTGTCACCAAAAACTTTGACCCATGATATCGACATCAATGCCAACTCTAACATTACCCCTAAGGTTAACACTCAATGTTTGATATAGCCATTAAGGTCAATATTCATGGTTACCAATAAGGTTAACATCCAAAATCAATATCAATGAGGATGCTTGTGAATGCCAATGAAGTCATCATCTATTCTGAACACCAATGTTAACACTCATTGATAGTATCAAGGTCATTGATGGTCACTAATAATGTTATTGCTTGTCATTGACACCAATATTAATGTGTTAAAACTAACAACATCATCACCCATCATCAATACTAACTTATATGCTCATTACACCAACAATCTCCAATATGATAATGTTTATTATAAGAATACATGTTAATTATCAAAATGTTAAAACTTTAAATACATAGATACTCTGCGGTCCTCAATTCAAGAGAAAGAGCATCTATTTTTTTTTAAGAATGTTGAGTGATAAATTGTAAAATATTTGATTCTAATTTTTGATTTTAGGAAAAAAAAATTGTGTTTTGATTAATTGATTGGACATAAAATTCTTTCACATTTTAAAATAAGTCATTAAAATTTTTAAGGAGTTATAAAATCATTTATCAATTACAATATATATATATATATATGAGTTATTGTTATTTCAAAGTAAAAAAAAAAATCAAGGACTTGAAATTTAATAATATTTGAGTTATTAAAAAAATTTAATAAATATTTGATGGCTTAAATTGATAAAATATATTAGGTAAAATTAAACTTTTGAGAAAGTTTTTCTATATGTTATAAATTTTTTTTTTTTTTTGAGAGTTTGAGTGAATTTAACACAAATTGATATTATTTTGTTAACATATTAAATAAAATTAAAAACTATAACAAAACTCAATTAGATAAATAAAATTTACAATGCTAATAATAATTGATGACAATATTGAGAATGAAGATCCCTTGAATCAGTTAAAGAGGCTCTACTCGGATATACAAAATGTTAAAACTCTAGTTTAATGTAATATAAAGAAACATAATATTGGCAGTGTTTAATTTCTTTTACATTTCTAATACATCTAGTTAAATAAAATTTGAAATTTTAAGTTTTTAAATCAGAAGTAATTGAAGTTTGTATTTTGTTCATATATATATATATATATATATATATATATATATATATATATATATATATATATATGAAAAATTAAGAGCTTACCCCAAATTTTCGTTGAATAAAAATGTTTAAAAGATAAAAGAGACAAGATAAAACTTACAAACTCAGAAGAAAAATTAAAGACAAAAGAAATATTTATAAGAACATAGTGGGCTAAAAAAAATAATTCATAATGATTTTAGCATAATGAAGTTAAACTCATGCAAATTTTGCAGGATAATTTTGAGATTATTGCCAAGAAAAAATTGAAAAGTAAACCATAAAATCACATGGATATGCCAAAATATTGAGATCTTAAGAAAAAGCATAGAGGTAGTTCATAAAATTGGATTAATAAATTTTATTGTGTTTCATGTAATTGAAGATGTCATCATAGCCCCCGAAAAGGAATGTTGAGCCATATTCCAAAAATAGATCATCTAGGCACCAAAGCATATATGAAGGTTGTAGGTAAGTAGCTACCAATCCAATACATATATACAAACTAGTAAAATGATTAAACAAAGTAATAGGAAATCAAAGTAATCACATCTCAGAGCTTACCACCAAAATCTTGCATCCAATTTTTAAATTTAGCCTAAACCACATATTTAATATTTAAAAAGATAGCAAAAGAGCTACTAGAATGTCTTTTCTGCCGAAATGAAATAAGTAATACAACGAATTGATAAAAATATAAAAATTCTTGACGATAGAAGAAGTGAGTTTAAGGTTATTAACATAGTCCAAAATTTGTGGAAGAGAAGGGATAAGCAAAGTAGTTATCCAAGATAGACAGTCTTTTAAAACCACATTAGAAAATTCATATTCAAAATATAAATGTGAAATAGAATCGAGATGCATCACAAAATAGGCATTGAATATTAATAACAAGACCTCCAATTAATAAAGAGTTGGAAAGTTTAAGGTTAACCAAGAGAATAAAGATTGTCTGATGGAAAACTTTTGTACCAAGTAGAATTATATAATCATACCATAGTTGTAGAAGAATAAAAAAACCTCAATAATAGATTGTAATGAGGGGTTTTGCCACACCATTCCATAAAAGATAGTTCATAAGACAAAATACTTCGATATATTTAATCATATTCTAAAACTTAAGATGAGATGAAATAAAAAGTAAGTTCCAATCAGAGCTATCTAGAGCAATAGATAAAGAAGAATTAGAGTTAAAATTTAAGGTAGCAAGGAGGTGAGATCCAAGATGTCCCTAATTTCTCGTCATTCCCATGGATCCCAAACCGGTAATGTTTAACTCCCATCACCAATAGAAATAGTGAACTTATCTTTAAGAGTATTGACCATTTTGCTAAAGAGATAGATACCTTGTAAGGAACCATTTAGAGAGAATGTTGCCATTATTGACACACATACTTGGTACAGAGCTTAACACATGCCTATGTCAATAAGATTGCCACCTATTATAACTAATAACATCGACATTATTCTCACAAAAAACTTTGACCCATGATATTGACATCAATGCCAACTCTAACATTACCCCTAAGGTTAACACTCAATGCTGGATATAGCCATTATGGTCAACATTCATGTTTACCAATAAGGTTAACATCCATAATCAATATCAATGAGGATGTCTGTGAATGTCATTGAAGTCATCATCTATTATGAACATCAATGTTAACACTCATTGATGGTATCAAGGTCATTGATCATAGCCACTAATAATATTGTTGTTTGTCATTGACACTACTATTAATACAGATTGATTCCAATTATATCATCACCCATCCTCAATACCAACTTAGATGCCCCTCATTTATTGCTCTATATTACTACCTAGTTAGACACCAATAATCTCCAATATGGTTAACGCTT